>ML433592.1:0-65165 GCA_005239525.1 Nicotiana knightiana
ATCCGAAACATGTCAAACCAAGTCCGTTTCTTTCCAAATTTTACAGATAACTCACATAACATAGATTGAACCTGTTCCGGGCATCGGAAACATAATACGGGCCCGGTAACCCAGATTTCACATCAAAGTTCATTTTCAAAAGTCTTTCTTATTTGCAGAAAATAATTTTCTTTAAAAAATTCATTTCTCGGGCTTGGGACCTCAGAATTCGATTCCATTCATACGCCCGGGTCCCATATTTTCCTACGGACCCTCCACGACCGTCAAATCACGGTTCTGGGTCCGGGTCCGTTTACCAAAAATGTTGACCAAAGTTAACTTTTTCCCATTAATTATCATAAATTCAACAGTTCAACAAATTTTCCACATAAAGACTTCCCGGCTACGCGCTTGGGCTGTACACGCACATCGAGGTGAGATTAACGGAGGCTTTCGGGGCCTCGGAACACAGTTTTTGCTAAATTACACAAGATGAACTTTTAGGTCATCACAATCTCCACCTCTAAAACAACCGTTCGTCCTTGAACGGACATAGAAAATTACCTGAATAAGGGAAAAGGTGGGGATAACGGCTCCACATATCGGGCTCGGACTCCCAAGTAGCTGCCTCAATAGGCTGACCTCTCCACTGAACATGAATCGAAGGATAACTGTTCGATCTCAACTGTCGCACCTGCCGATCTAATATGGCCACCGACTCCTCCTCATAAGACAATTCCTTGTCCAACTGGACACCACTAAAGTCAAGTACATGAGATGGGTCCGCAATATACCTCCGGAGCATAGACACGTGAAATACCAGATGCACGGCTGACAAACTAGGTGGCAAGGAAAGTCTGTAGGCCACCTCTCCTACCTTGTCCAAAATCTCAAATGGACCAATGTACCTAGGGCTCAACTTGCCCTTCTTTCCGAATCTCATCACGCCCTTCATGGGCGACACCCGATGAAATACCCGGTCACTTATCATAAATTCCAAATCTCGAACTCTACGATCCGCATAACTCTTCTGCCTGGACTGAGCTGTACGAAGTCTATCCTAAATGATCTTCACCTTGTCCAAGGCATCCTGGACTAACTCAGAACCCAACAATCTAGCCTCTCCCGGCTCAAACCATCCGACTGGAGACCGACACCGTCTACCATACAACGCCTCATACAGAGCCATCTTAATGCTCGACTGATAGCTGTTGTTGTAGGCAAACTCAACTAAAGGCAAGAACTGGTCCCATGAACCTCCAAAGTCAATAACACAAGCTCGCAACATATCCTCCAAAATCTGAATAGTACGCTCGGACTGCCCGTCCGTCTAAGGATGCAATGTGGTGCTCAAATCGATCTGTGTGCCCAACTCTCGCTGAAATACTCTCCAGAAATGAGAGGTAAACTGAGTACCTTAGTCTGATATAATAGATATAGGCACACCATGCAGTCTAACAATCTCTCTCATATGATCTTTGCCAACTTCTCTGCTGAATACGAAACTGATACTGGAATGAGGTGCGCAGACTTGGTCAGCCTATCCACAACGACCCATATTGCATCAACCATCCTCTGAGTCCGTGGGAGTCCAACTACAAAGTCTATGGTGATACGCTCCCACTTCCACTCGGGAAGCTGAATCTTTTGCATCAAACTACCGGGTCTCTGGTGCTCGTACTTAACCTGATGACAGTTCAAGCATCGAGCTACATAAGCAACAATATCCTTCTTCATCCTCTTCCACCAATAGTGCTGTCGCAAGTCCTGTTACATCTTTGCGGCGCCCGGATGAATAGAATACCGGGAACTATGGGCCTCCTGAAGTATCATCTCATGAGTACCGTCCACATCAGGTACACAAATCCGATCCTGCATCCTTAAAACTCCCTCAACATCAATCGTAACTTGCTTGGCATACCCGTGCCTGACTCTATCTCTAAGAACACATAAATGGCGATCATCATACTTCCTGGCCCGAATACGGTCATACAATGAAGAACGAGCCACGGTATGGGCCAAAACCCTGCTAGTCTCAGAAACCTCCAATCTCACAAATCGATTGGCTAAAGCCTGAAAATCCAAAGCAAGAGGTCGCTCTCTGACTGATAAATAGGCAAGACTACCCATACTGGCTGACTTCTGGCTCAAAGCATCGGCTACCACATTGGCCTTCCCCGGATGATAAAGAATGGTAATATCATAATCCTTCAGCAACTCTAACCATCTCCTCCGCCTCATGTTCAACTCCTTCTGTTTGAATAGATACTATAAACTCTTATGATCCGTGAACACCTCACATGGCATACCATACAAATAATGCCTCCAAATCTTCAATGCATGCACAATAGTTGCTAAATCCAAGTCATGAACTGGATAGATCTTCTCATGAACCTTCAACTGACAAGAAGCATAGGCTATAACCTTGACATCCTGCATCAACACTGCACCAAGCCTAACCCGTGAAGCATTACAATACACGGTATACGATCCTGAACCTGTGGGCAAAACTAACACTGGTGCCGTGGTCAAGGCTATCTTGAGCTTCTGAAAGCTCGCCTCACACTCATCAGACCACCTGAACTGGGCACTCTTCTGAGTCAATCTGGTCATCGGGGCTGAAATGGATGAAAAACCCTCTACAAACCGGCGATAATAACCTGCTAAGCCCAAGAAACTCCGGATCTCTGTAGCTGAGGTGGGTCTAGGACAATCCCTGATTGCTGAAGTCTTCTTGGGATCCACCTGAACACCCTCTGACGATACCACATGGACTAGAAATGCAACTGAACTCAACCAAAACTCACACTTGGAGAATTTGGCATACAACTGACTATCCCTCAGAGTCTGGAGGACGACTCTAAGGTGCTTCTCATGATCCTCTCTGCTGCGAGAGTATATCATCAATGGAAACAATCACAAATGAGTCCAAATAAGGCCTGAACACTCGGTGCATCAACTCCATGAAAGCAGCGGGGGCATTTGTCAGCCCAAATGACATCACCAAGAACTCATAATGCCCATAACGAGTGCGAAAGGCTGTCTTAGGGACATCAGACGCCCTAATCCTCAGCTGATGGTAACCAGACCTCAAGTCAATCTTGGAAAACACTGAAGCACCCTGAAGCTGGTCGAATAAATCATCAATCCTCGGCAAAGGATACTTGTTCTTAATAGTAACCTTATTCAACTGCCGGTAGTCAATACACATCCTCATCGAGCCATCTTTCTTCTTGACAAACAATACTGGAGCACCCCAAGGAGAAACACTAGGCCTAATGAAGCCTTTATCCAACAAATCCTGCAACTGATCCTTCAACTCCTTCAACTCTGGCGGGGCCATACGATACGACGGAATAGAAATAGGCTGGGTGCCCTGAGCTAACTCAATACAAAAATCAATATTTCTGTCGGGTGGAATACCCGGCAGGTCAACAGGGAATACCTCTGTAAACTCACGAACCACGGGCACATACTCCAAGGAAGGAACCTCGGTGCTAGAATCACGAACATAGGCCAGATAGGCCAAACAACCCTTCTCGACCATGCGCCGAGCCTTCATATAAGAAATAACTCTACCAGAAGAATGACTAGGAGTCCCCCTCCACTCCAAACGNGGGATAACCAATCTATCCCCAATATAACATCGAAGTCAACCATATCCAGAAGCAAAAGATCAACCTGAGTCTCCAGACCACCCACGACTACTAAGCAAGTGCGGTAGACTCGATTGACTACTATAAAATCACCCACCGGTATAGACACATGCACAACAATACTCAAGGAATCACGGGGCATACTCAAATAAGGGGCAAAATATGAAGACACATAGGAGAATGTAGAACCCGGATCAAATAACACCGAAGCCTCTCGGCTGCAAACTGAAACCGTACCTGTAATAACTGCATCAGAAGCCTCAGCATCAGGCCTGGCAGGAAAAGCATAGCACCGAGGCTGAGCCCCTCCAACCTGATCATCTTTGGGTCGACCTACTGCGGCCTGACCTCTACCTCTCGTGGCATGTCCTCCACCTCTATGAGTCTGACCTCTACCTCTGGCACCCCGACTGCCACCCCTAGCTGGCTGAGGGGGTAAGGGTGCTCCTGACACGGGAACCATGGCACGGGAACCCTGATACTGAGACCCACTAGATTTTCGGGGGCAGAACCTGGCAATGTGCCCCACACCACCACAAGTGAAACATGACCCCGACTGCTAAGAATGCTGTCCCTGACGACCAGGATAACCGCTCTAGAAGCTTTGAAGCGGCAGTGCACTGGTAGGAGCTGGTGGTGCACTGCCGGATACCTGGAGTGCTGACTGGAATGGTCTAGGAGGATGACCTCTGCCAAAAGAATCTCTGCCTCCATATGAGGCACCACTGAATCGACCGGAATGGCGAGGTCTCTTGTCAGACCCCTGACCACTGCCCTGTGATAGGACCATTTCAATACGCCTGGCCACATTGGCCGCCTCCTGGAATGAAATATTAGTACCTGTCCCTCTGGCCATCTGGAGTCTAATAGGCTGATCTAGACCCTAAAAAAACCTCCTCACCCTCTCATGATCGGTGGGGAGTATCATGATAGCATGTCGGGCCAAAGTGATGAACCTGGTCTCGTACTGTGTAACAGTCATAGATCCCTGCTGGAGGCGCTCAAACTGCCTCCGAAGATCCTCCCTCTGAGTAACTAGTAGAAACTTCTCCAAGAATAACTCGGAGAACTGAGCCGAAGTCAATGGTGCAGACCCAGCTGGCCTGGTCAAGTAATAATCCCTCCACCAAGTCTTGGCGGTACCAGAAAGACGGAAGGTAGAAAAATCAACTCCATTGGACTCCACAATGCCCAGGTTCCGAAAAACCTCATAGCAACTGTCCAAGAAATCCTGGGGATCCTCTGATGATGCACCAGTAAATGTAGTAGGAAATAGCTTGGTGAACCGATCCAATCTCCACAAAGCATCGGCAGACATAGCTGCCCCCTCAACCGTCTGTGCCTAAAAACCCGGCTGAGCAGCTCCATCTGCCTGAGGTGCTGGAGTCTGGAATTGAGGAGCTAGCTGCTCTGGTGTGTGGGTAGTAGGAGTATGGGTCCCTCCCCCAGCCTGAGAGACGGCTGGTGCAGTAGGAAGAAGACCATCTTGAGCCACGCTCTCCATAAGGCCCACTAAACGGACCAGAGCGTCCTGAAGAACTGGGTGGTAATGAACCCCTCTGGGACCTGAGCTGGTCCAACTGGAACTGCCTGCGCAGGAACCTCACCGGCAAAGACTTGTGGGTCCTCCGCTAGTGCTGCTGCTCTGGGCTGAGCCCTAGCTCTACCTCGGCCTATAACACGGCCTCGACCTCGGCCCCTCGCAGGAGCTACAACAGGAGGATCGGGCTGCTGATCAGTAGATGAGGAAGCACGCGTTCTCGCCATCTGCGAGAGCATAGAATAGAAAACCAGTTAGCATTTAGAATTCAAATCGCACGACAGAGAAGAAGAAATGTGAGGTTATTCCTAACCTTGCAGCCTCTGGGGGATAAGTATAGACGTCTCCGTACCGATCCCTCAGATTCTACAAGTTTGTCTGTGAATTGTGAGACCTAAGCAACTTAGGGCTCTGATACCAACTTGTCACGACCCGAAATCCCACCTTTAGGCCGTGATGGTGTCTAACATTGAACCCGCTAGAAGAGCCAATGTTACTAGTTATTCTGATTTATTCCTTTATTATTTAGCATAAAAAAGAATGAAATACAAGAAAAAATAGAAATAAGAATGTGGAAGATAAGAAATCCAACAACTTAGATAATAAATCTTACGAAATTACCTTAAACATACCCCAGAACTGGTGTCAATTTTTCACGGACAATCTAAGATTTACTAAAAATATGAGTCTGAAATAAACAAGTGTAGCTGTCTAGAAATACAAAATAATATAGAAGGAAGGAAATATATGGTGACGCCAAGGCTTGCGAACTCCTGCAGGACTACCTCGGTGTCGCCGTGGACTGAAGGATACTCCCTCGCTCAATGTCCACTTGGTCCGGCTCCGTAATCTGCACAACATAAAGAAGTGCAGGTGTAGCATCAGTACAACCGACCCCATGTACTGAGTAAGTGCCGAGCCTAACCTCGGCAAAGTAGTGACGAGGCTAGGACACGACCACACATAACACCTGTGCAATTCAATAGTATACAGGAAATAATGATAGGAAATAAGCAAATAAATACAACAACGGGGGAGAACATGCTGGGGACGAAGGGCAATAACTATCTGAAAACATCAGAACAAGATAACAATTGGATTTCATAAATAACAACATGAATTAACAGCTCTGAAACAAGTAAATAAAATGGAAACGACACGGCATGTCCCCTCGTGCATAACCTCACAATCACTCGGCACAGAATGTCCCCTCGTGCATAAATAAATAAATCACTCGGCACGGAATGTCCCCTTGTGCATAACCTCACAATCACTCGGCACAGAATGTCCCCTCGTGCATAAATAAATAAATCACTCGGCACGGAATGTCCCCTTGTGCATAACCTCACAATCACTCGGCACGGAATGTCCCCTCGTGCATAAATAAATAATCACTAGGCACGGAATGTCCCCTCGTGCATAACCTCACAATCACTCGGCACAGAATGTTCCCTTGTGCATAAATAAATAATCACTCGGCAAGGAATGTTCCCTCGTGCATAACCTCACAATCACTCGGCACGGAATGTCCCCTCGTGCATAAATAAATAATCACTCGGCACGGAATGTCCTCGTGCATAACCTAACAATCACTCGGCACGGAATGTCCCCTCGTGCATAAATAAATAATCACTCGGCACGGAATGTCCTCGTGCATAACCTAACAATCACTCGGCACGGAATGTCCCCTCGTGCATAAATAAATAATCACTCGGCACGGAATGTCCTCGTGCATAACCTAACAATCACTCGGCACGGAATGTCCCCTCGTGCATAAATAAATAATCACTCGGCACGGAATGTCCTCGTGCATAACCTAACAATCACTCGGCACGGAATGTCCCCTCGTGCCTAACATGTATAAAAAATCAAATATTTGACAGGAAAATTCAACAAATAGAAACCTCAAATGCACAAAAATATTCAACAAGGATTCTACCGTCCCGACAAGGGACTCAGCTATAACCAATCTCACTCAGAAGTATAATTTTACAAATAATCCTCAACCGAACGAGTAACCAATAACAATCTACATCATGATATATCCCTAATGTATCACTTCCAGAATAACAATTAAATCATAACACAGAGAATATCAAAGAAAACTATGAAATTCATCAAGTTTGACTCGCGGGCATACTTGACCACAACATATAGGTACCCGTCACCTTGCCTATACGTTAAACATGGGATAACACATAGCAAATAAGACTCTGTACCTATTCCCTCAAGCTAAGGTTAGGCCAAACACTTACCTCGATTCCAAGAATCCAAATCAAGCCTCTAGCATTGCTTTTCCTCTCGAATCCAACTCCGAAATGATAGTATCTAGACATGATCGACTCAACAACATCAATAATGACTCAATAGTTCAATCCCAAAGCCTAAATATGCATTTCCCATCATTCTTCCAAAAATACCAAAATTCGACCTCAAGCCCACTTGATCCAAACTCGAGGTTCGAAACAAAACCCGATCACCCATTCCCCCACGAACCCGAATATATAATTTGTTTCGAAATCCGACCACAAAACGAGGTCAAATTTCCAAAAAAAAGTCAAAAAGCCCTAACTCTATCCAAATCCCCAATTTTCTACCATTAAAGCCCTAGAATTCTTGATAAAAGTTGATGAAATCATTAAGAAGTTGAAAGAAACTAGTTGGGGGTTACTTACCAATTATTTGAGAAGAAACTCTCTAGAGAAAATCGCCCTTGGTCCCTTTTTGGTGAAGAAAAATGAAGAAGAATCGAATGAACAGTAAACTTAAACACTGCCTGACCCTCACACCTGCGCTTTCGCAGGTGCGAAAATCAATCGCACCTGCGGAAATGGGCTAAGCCACTGAGGGCCGCACCTGCGGAGGAACTGTTGCACCTGCGGAACTGCTTCTGCGAAGAATATGTCACACCTGCGAAATTGGGCTGGCTGGGGCTAGACCTCACCTGCGGCTGCTTATCCGCACCTGCGGCCCAAGGCTCGCATATGCGGGCACACCAGAACTGGTGCACCAACACTGATTGTTTTCAACTCTAACATCCTGGAACCCCCTGAAACTGACCTGAGCCCCCGGGGTTCAAAACCAAATATACGCATGACTTCAAAAATCATCCTACGAACTTATTCGAGTAGTTAAACCACTAATATAACCTCAAAAACAATGAATTAAACTCAAAAATCTATAGAATTTTCTCAAACTTCATAAACTTCTAAATTCTCCAATTTTGATCCGAAACATGTCAAACCAAGTCCGTTTCTTTCCAATTATTACAGATAACTCACATAACACATATTGAACCTGTTACGGGCATCAGAACCATAATACGGGCCCGGTAACCCAAATTTCACATCAAAGTTCATTTTCAAAAGTCTTTCTTATTTCCAGAAAATAATTTTCTTTAAAAAATTCATTTCTCGGGCTTGGGACTCGGAATTCGATTCCGAGCATATGCCCAGGTCCCATATTTTCCTACGGACCCTCAGGGACCGTCAAATCATGGGTCCGGGTCCGTTTACCAAAAATGTTGACCAAAGTCAACTTTGTTCTATTAATTATCATAAATTCAACAGTTCAACACATTTTCCACATAAAGACTTCCCGGCTACGCGCTCGGGCTATGCATGCACATCGAGGTGAAACTAACGGAGGTTGTTGGGGCCTCAAAACACAGTTTTTTATAAATTACACAAGATGACCTTTTGTGTCATCACATTAGGGAATCCGTGTCTCTATTCCAAATGGAACGCATGGAGTTACCGCTTGTCACAGATGATTGGGTTGTTCAAGACTTTTCTCAAGGGTTGAATGAACGAAGTTCGATAACGTCACGTCAACTGAAGCAAAACTTGATTGAATATTCGGTGGTAACCTGGGCCGATGTGCATAATCAGTACCCGTCAAAGATCAGAGTCGAGGATGATCAACTGGGAACTCCTTCTGATCCCGTATATCTGAACAGGCCCGTAGGCAGAAACCAGAGAGACATCGATAGGGAACCTCAGTCGAACAGAGATCGATATAGCGGTACAATGCATATCGCAGAAACGGCGGCCCCGGATGCAATTCCATCCGAAATTATCAAAGGGACGAACGAGGACAGAGTTTTCTGGGACTCATGAGCAAAGGTGTTTTTGATAAGCATGCCGATCCCATAGAGGCACCGCAATTATCGGAGTATAACTTCAATATCGATGCATCAGGTATTGTGTCGGCAATTGGATGAATCAAAGATACTAGGTGGCCCAGACCCATACAAACTGATTCTTCCCAAATAAATCCTAATCTAATGTGCAAGTATCATGACACGCATGGCCATAGAACCGAAGATTGTAGACAACTGAGGGAGGATGTAGCCCGTCTATTCAACGAGGGCCACCTTCGAGAGTTCTTGAGTGATCTAGCCAAAAACCATTTTAGGGAAAGGGACGCCAACTGGAAAAACGAACAGGAAGAACCACAACATGTGATCTATATGATCGTCGGTGGGGTCGATATTCCATAAGGGCCCGTGTTCAAACGCACTAAAGTATCAATTACTAGGGAAAAACGGATCCGAGATTATGTACCAGAACGCACCGTATCATTCAACGATGAGGAAGCAAAAAACATCTCTCAACTCCACAATGACGCTCCGGTAATTTCTATATTTATGAATAAAATTCAAGTTAAGCGTGTTATAATCGATCCAGGTAGCTCCGCAAATATCATCCGATCGAGGGTCGTAGAGCAGCTCGGCCTGCAAGATCAAATCATACCTGCAGCTCGTGTCCTGAACGATTTCAATATGGTCAGCGAAACAACTAAAGGTGAAATCATTTTACCGATGAACGTAGTAGGAATGATACAAGAAACCAAATTCCATGTAATCGAGGGCGACATGAGGTACAACGCCCTGCTCGGAAAACCCTGGATCCACAATATGAGAGCAGTCCCTTCGACTCTCCACCAGATGTTGAAATTCCCAACGCCGGACGGGGTGAAAATGGTATATGGGGAGCAATATGCTGCAAAATAAATGTTCACGGTCGATGGGGTGATACCAATATAGGCGCTTTCGACAACAAAAGGATCAGAGGTCAAAGGAAAACAGGAGGCCAAATAGCAACCACAACCACTAGCCTCGACTCAATCAGAAAAGCAGGGAATGAAAGAAGAGGACAACGACTACTGGATCCCTCGATCCTTTATTATTCCCGAATATTCCGACGCCACCAAATCAACAGTCGAAGAAATGGAACAAGTTATATTGATCGAGTACCTTCCCGAACGAAAGGTATACCTGGGTATGGGGTTAACACCCGAACTCAGGAAGAAACTCATTAAATTTTTTATTGATAATATGGATTGTTTTGCCTGGTCCCACTTAGATATGACAGGGATCCCATTAGAGATAACAACACATCGATTGAGTCTGGACGCGAAGTTCAAACCGGCAAAACAAAAAAGAAGGCCCTAGTCCGAGGTATAACATGCATTCATCAAGGACGAGATAACTAAACTTCTCAAAATAGGATCCATTCGGGAAGTGAAATATCCGGAATGGTAAGAAAACGTAGTTGTAGTCCCTAAAAAGGGGAAAAAACTTAGGATGTGTGTAGATTATAAAGATTTAAACAACGCATGTCCTAAAGACTCTTTTCCTCTGCCGAATATCGATCACATGATCGATGCCACAGACATACACGAGACCCTTAGTTTTCTCGACGCCTACTCCGGGTACAATCAAATTCAAATGAACCCGGAGGATGAGGAAAAGACTTCATTCATCACTAAATATGGCACATATTGTTATAACGTAATGCCTTTTGGACTAAAAAATGTTGGTGCTACTTCCCGACGCCTAGTGAACAAAATGTTCGAAGAACAACTAGGTAAATCAATGGAGGTATATATAACGATATGCTTGTTAAGTACCTACGTGCAGAGGACCATTTAACACATTTGCAGGAAACCTTCAACATATTGAGAAAATACAATATGAAGCTCAACCTCGAGAAATGTGCCTTCAGGGTCGGTTCGGGAAAAATCCTCGGCTTTATGGTATAAATCGGGAAATTGAAATCAACCCCGATAAAATCAAGTCAATGGAAGATATCACAGTTGTGGACAACTTTAAGGCCGTACAAAGGTTGACAGGGTGAATAGCCGCCTTAGGACGGTTCATCTCGAGGTCTTCAGATCGAAGCCACAGGTTCTTCTCGCTGCTCAAAAAGAAGAACAATTTTGCTTGGACCTTGAATGCCAACATGCGTTGGAAGAATTGAAGCTACCTCGCGAACCCACCATTGCTTCATACTCCAAAAGCGGACGAACAACTCTACTTGTACTTAGCAGTCTCGGAAGTCGCGGTAAGTGGTGTCCTAGTTCGAGAAAAGCAAGATACATAATTTCCCGTTTATTATGTAAGTCGAACTTTAGGCGAGGCCGACCCACACTTAGAAAAACTGGCGCTTGCTTTAATAAACGCCTCTAGGAAACTAAAACCGTATTTTCAGTGTCAGCCAATATGTGTGGTGGCCACTTATCCTCTTTGTAATGTTTTGCATAAGCCCGAACTTTCAGGCCGATTGGCCAAATGGGCCATCGAAATCAGTGGGTATGATATCTAGTATCAACCACGAACGACCATCAAGTCTCAAATCTTAGCAGACTTCGTGGTCGACTTCACGCCAGCCCTCGTACCCGAGGTCGAAAAGGAACTTTTGTTAAAATCGGGTACATCATCGGGGGTGGATCCTTTTCACAGACGACACTTAAAATGTGAAGGGGTCCGGGCTAGGCATCGTTTTGAAGCCACCCAAAGGCAATACAGTTAGGCAATCTATCAAAACTTCTAAGTTTACTAAAAATGAGGCCGAGTATGAAGCTATGATTGCAGGTCTCGAATTGGCTAAAAGCTTCGGAGCAGAGGTCATCAAGGCCAAATGCGACTCCTTGTTGGTGGTAAACCAAGTCAACATAACCTTTGAGGTTCGAGAGGATCGGATTCAGAGGTACTTGGATAAACTACAAGTAACATTACATCGATTTAAAGAGTGGACCTTATAGCATGTACCTAGAGAACAAAACAGTGAGGCCGATGCCCTTGAAAATTTGGGGTTATCGATCGAAGACGACGAAATTAGCTCGGGGACTGTCGTACAACTTTCGAAGTCAGTGATCGAAGAAGGTCATGCCAAAATAAAGTCCACGAGCCTAACCTGGGATTGGAGAAATACATATATTGAGTACTTGAAAAACGGGATCTCCCGTCGGACCCTAAGGAATCGAGAACTATGCGAATGAAAGTTGCACGGTTCACTCTGGCCGAAGATGGAACTTTATACAGAAGGATGTTCGATGGCCCGTTGGCAGTGTGTTTGGGACCAGGAGACAACGATTACGTCTTGCAAGAAATTCACGAGGGTACTTGTGGAAACCATTCCAATGCCGAATCACTGGTTCATAAAATCACCAGAGCAGGATATTATTTGGCCAATATGGAGAAAGACACTAAGGAATTTGTTCGAAAATGCAACAAGTGCCAAAGGCATGCGCCGATGATCCACCAGCCCGGAGAGCAACTTCATTCAGTCTTATCCCTATGGACGTTCATGAAACGGGGAATGGACATCGCCGGCCCTCTGCCGTCTGCCCCAAATAAAGCTAAATTCATTTTATTTATGACTGACTATTTCTCCAAATGGGTTGAAGCACATGCCTTCAAAAAAGTCAGAGAAAAAGAAGTTATAGACTTTATCTGGGATCACATCATATGTCGATTCGGGGTACCCGCTGAAATCGTATGCGACAATGGAAAACAATTCATCGACAGCAAAATAACAAAGTTTCTCGAAGATGACAAAATAAAAAGGATCTTATCGACACCGTATCATCCTAGTGGGAATGGACAGGCCGAATCAACAAACAAGACAATCATTCAGAATCTTAAAAAAAGACTGAACGACGCCAAGGTAAATGGAGAGAAATTTCGCCCGAAGTCCTTTAGGTATATCGAACAACGTCAAAATCCAGTACGGGGGCAACACTGTTCTCCTTAATATATAGAGAAGAAGCCCTAATATCAATCGAAGTCACGGAACCCAGCGCCAGGTTATGGCATGCAACGAAATAGTCAAATCACGAGGCTATGAATACGAGCGTCAAGCTACTAGATGAAAAATGGGAAGCCGCCCTCGTCCGAATGGCCGCACAAAAACAACGCATCGAAAGGTACTATAATCTAAGGACCAACCTTCATCACTTTAGAATCGGGAACTTAGTTATGAGAAAAGTCATGCTCAACACTTGAGACCCAAATGAAGGGAAACTTGGGCTAAATTGGGAAGGACCATATCATGTCCTCGACATCGTCGGAAAGGGATTCTACAATCTTGGAATGATGAATGGCGAACAACTACCAAATAATTGGAACATATCACTCCTCAAACGATTTTATTGTTGAGGTATGACCTTCTCCTTTTTCATTTACATTTTATACTAACTTATTTCAGGTGTTCGAGCGAAGGCATAGAAGTTCTCTCCAAGCATGAAGTCCTTAGGTCTTAAAGCAAGCGTTGCACTCTTTTTCCCTTCGACCTGTTTTATCCCAAATGGGTTTTTTTGGCAAGGTTATTAACAAGGCAACAATTTGTTCGTGCTAACTTAGAGTATGTGAGTCTTCTTTACAATCAACCTCGAATACTAGGGGCATCACCCTCGGGTGTTATGTTTTCAAGGAAAATACTTCATGTCAACAGGGTCTCGATAGGAGAATTTTGTAAAGGACCAAACGGTCAAATGAACCGTGTCCATGTAGATTGCTCGAGCCCTAGTGGCAAAACATGTACGCATGTATGAACTATTGAAAGAAGTATTTTCCTTACTAGATGTCCTGTGCCTTAATGAATTTATATTTTACAAGTTCCATACTTATGATATATTGTGGAAACTGGGTCAAGGGCCGATTACAACTAAAACTCGAACAATCAACCTCGTACTCGGGGACTGCCGCAAAAAATCGACATGTTCGAACTTTCGAGACAATAAGACCTTAAAAGTATAGGCCAAGGCCACCTTACTTGGGGACTAATGCTTTGAACAAGATCAAGATATAATTGGGAAAATAAGCCCAAAAGGAAGACCCCAAGGCTACGGCCAAACTAACGCGGTTCGGAGACGTCCGAATTCCGCAATGAAAACAGGCCTTTGAATTTTTTTATAAACCGGTTAAAAAAGCTACCCTCGGCAAAATAACCAAAGGGATTCGATAATATCGGCCCTTGAAAAAATACAAACTTGTGCTAAGGCATTAAAAGCCAAGGGTTTCGATCATATTAGCTCCCGAAAAAACCCGACGGGTATAAACCTACTTCATGCTAAGGCATAACGAATTCCTAATGTGTTTAAATTTTTTAAGCCGAAAAGGGAAAAAGTCATTCTTCTGAGGCCATATCAGCCCGATTCAAGAGCCTAAGTACCATTATAGTTTTTGAGTTCGAGAGTCCATCCTCACTCAATTAAAACCTTAGGGTTTTACTACTTCGAGTTCGAGAAAGAACTCACTCGACCACAAAGGAAATATTAGTTTGTCTTCGGCCAAGTTGCCTAAAATCCGAAGTCTCAAATATATTTTTCACAAGGCGTGAAGTATATCAAAACTTTTACAAGGTGCAAAGCAAATCAAAATTTTCACGAGTCAAAAATCGACACGAAATTCAAAAAGGAAAGATTTTTATGTATATGAACAAAAGTATTTACAAAGGACCAACCAGGGTTCTACACAAAAAAAAAAATGCAAAGATGCTAGCTATTTCGGGGGTGACTCCCTCCTCGAGGACAACTTCTTCCTCTGGCTCCTCATCATTATCAGAATCGCTCTTGCTGCCATCATCGTCATCATCGTCATCGTTGGAAGAAGCCAATGCTTTAGCTCCAACTTCGTCCTCTTTTGCCTTCTCTATCTCTTCGGTAAGATCGAAGCCTCGAGCGTGGATTTCCTCGAGGGTCTCCATCCGAGATTTGCATTTAGCAAATTCGGCAATCCAATATGCTCGAGTCTGAGCATTATTGGCAGCCTTCCTCACTTGGGCTTGAGCAGTCCCAACATCGGCCCGGTAGATGGCCACCGTCTTCTCAGCCTCAGCCTTAGCTCTTTCGGCCTCAGCTTGAACCTTTGCAAGTTTATAAGTCAGCTGAGCTTCGAGCTCTTAGATCTTCTTGGCCTGAGCCAGAACTTTTCTTTCGCACTTTGAAGTTGGGCTTCGATTGACGACAACTGGGCCAGGGCAGTCTCTTTCTCAACAGCAAGGCGGTCCATGCCTTCCTTCCACTTGTAAGAGTCTTTCTTCACTCGGTCGATCTCCTCCCAGAACAGGTCAATCCTCTCGATCTTTTGCTGCAACTGTGATATTGAAGTGTTATCTCCCGTTCCCGAATCAAGTCCATGATTTTTCAAAAGTGTCATTACCTGCTCGTCCAGCTCGGTTTGCTCCTTATGGGCTTTAGCCAAATCAGCTCGGAGGTCTTTAATCTCCTTGTCTTTCTGCCCGTAGTGAAGCTTGAGAGCATTCCTCTCTTCTGAAAGCCTTTGGAGATCGACCTCGTATTGGCCCAATGCCTCCCGGGACTTAGAGAAAGCCTATATAAAAAAGGAAAGGAGTTATACAGAAAAAGAAAAACAAAGGAAAGCTACATCTACAAAAGAATTTAAACTTACTCTTAGAAGAGGTTGGATGCATCACTAAGATCGGAGGCATCCTCGACCTCGGTAAAGAAATCCCGAAAGGGATCCTCCCCACCGGAGACTCCACCTACTTCAGGAGTCCTCATAGCTTGAGCATCCCGTATAGCCTCTTCGGAAAAGGTAGGAAGGGATGGCGAGTGACCTACTGTCATTGCCTCAAGTGAGTCACTCGACCAGCCTCCTCTGATATGCTCGTCGTTTGATGAGAAGCGGCCTCGACCTCGGATGATTCGGGGACTCTGCCCAAATCCTTCCTCAAAGTCTCCTCAGCACGAGGCGGGGCCTCAGTCGCCACCGATTCAGTGGCCTTGGAGGTCTCGATGGATTTTCTCACTCGGGTTACGAGCATCGAGTAACCATCTTCATTTTATTCCTTTTCCTCCCTTAATTCCCGAACTACATGGGTAGGGAGAGCAGCATCTTCTCCCTCGTTTTGCTAATCGAGCTTTTCTTCTTCTTGGGTTTAGGGTCCTCGGAAGTCGAGGCCTTTTTTTTCTTATTTTCCTTCGCTAGCTTCGGAGCCGGAGCCAAAGCCTCCTCCTCACTAGACAGAGGCCTCAAAGCCGCATCTTTTCTCAGGCCTGCACAAGAAGAAACTAAGTAAGTATAAAGGGATATTATCAATTCATCGGGTATGAAAAAGAGGAAGCTTACCATGGTTTTTTGCTTCCTATCAGCCTTTTGCAAGTCGCGCCAACAACGTTCAACATAAGTAGAAGTCGAAGCCAGTTTTTGGACCCAACTCTTGAGGTCGGGAATCGCTTGAGGAATCCAAACAACCACTGCATGAAGAAAGAAGACATTAAATAAAGCAGAAAAACAGAAAGAAGCATGGAAATCGACAAACGAAATAACACTTACGCTTCGAGTTCCATGTCACGAGAAATGGCATCTTCTCCTTCGGGATGAGATCGGAGGTCCTCACCTGAACAAATCGACCCATCCATTCTCGATCTTTTTCCTCATCAATGCTTGAGAACAATACCTTGGTTGCCCGACGTTGTAGTTTGATCAACCCTCGAAAGATACGAGGGCTGTATAACCTGATGAGGTGATCGAGGGTGAACGACAACCCCTCGGCTCTGCTTGTGAAGAATCGGAGAATGATCACTATGCACCAAAATGAGGGGTGTATTTGGCCTAAAGTCACCTGGTATTGACCGCAAAAGTCAATGATGATAGGATCGATAGGGCCCAACGTGAAAGGGTAAGTGTAAACACTTAGGTATCCTTCCACGTGGGTAGTATTGCTCTCTTCAGGGGATGAGATCTTTATCAATTTGTCCCCCCAGTTTCAATCTCTTTTGATCTGCTCGAGATACCCTACGATTATCGAGCAGATATATCTCGACACATGCTCACATCGACCAGGGATCGATGGAGGTTTATCGATCTTGAAATCGGATTTAAAGATACACGGGCCAGGAACACACTCCTCAGGGAGCGGATCCACCTGCATTTTATCGATGGTCGGCTGTGAAGAAGAAGACGAAGCCTTTTCCTTTTGCGGAACCATTTTAGATGTTTTCGCCATTGTATGAGTTGAATAAAGAAGAAGACAGTAAGGTTTGATGTTTGGAGATTGGCGGTGAAAATTGAGGATTAATGGAAGAGAAGAATTTGAGAGAAAAAAGCTTAAAGAATTGCATGAAGGTAAAGTTTGATTCAATGGGGAGAAGGCCTATTTATGGATTTATGCCGACGGTTCAACAACACTAGTGGCCGACCACCAACTGATGCTTATTAATGGTTTGGGGAACTGAACCGACGGGACGTCTCAGTCACTTCCATCGCTTATGTCACAGGGATGACATCACAATTTATCGAAGCTGAAAATAGTCGAGGGTATCAGTTCGTTTCTTGTCACTACACTCCAAGAAACGAAGGGACTATCTGTATACGGTAGAAATCGGGGTTACCCGATTTTACTATTTTATCGAGACTGGAACGTTGCATTGTAGGTCAGCTCCGGCCAAATCACGGAGCTGAGGTATTGAATTCTAGATTGAGGTCGGTATTAATTGAAGCTAAGGGAAATAGACTCCGAGTAATGTCGGGGATAGTTCAGTAACGGAAGAGAGAGATATCCGTGATTGATCGAGGATCATGGCGCAAATCTCGGAACTGATCAAACCAGAAGCGGTTAATTAGCTAATTGTATGATTTTCTTCTGTAATTAGAGTTGTACCATAAGTAGAATTCCTCTACTATATAAGGAAGAGTTCTAATCATTTGTAGCGGATTATCATTCACAGATAAAAAAGAAATACAATTCTCTTTCTTACTTGTGTTATTGTTCATCAGCTCATTCCATCTCTTACTGATCAGTTCGAGGGTATCTTGACTCGAGGCTGAAGCTTTATTTCGAATACCGGTTTGGTTTATTTATAATTCAATTCTATCATTTACTTTTATATTTATCAATCAGTGTTGAGCGAAATCACGTATTCTTAAAACCACAGAATAATTTTAATTGTTATCCAAATTTTAGGGTAAACAACTATTCATAAATCAATACTAATTGATATTAATGATTAATAATCATGTAAAGAACTATGATTACATGATGTTTATTCACTAACTACTACGAATAGGCAAAAATAAAAAATCAAATTGCTCAATCATCTTTAACCACGAATCCATCACCGATCAAGAGGCCTATTTTTCCATCAGGGTGCTCAAACAAATCTGCCACATCCAAGTGGGTGATGTCAAATTTATTGTCATAGACAAAATTAGCTTCAGGGCCTTTATTCTTTAGAGATGCTTGATAAAACTCAACCAAATGTCTTGGTGTAAGATAAATATTAGCCCAATGCCATTTTCTACCGCAACGATAATATTCAGATTCTGAATCATTTGCCTTTGGCTTCTCATCTTTCCCTTTCCACTTTTGGTGGTTATTTTTCTTTGGGGGTGATTAACACCAGGAAAATTTCTTCCTTGTCCACGGACAGGGACACGACCTTGACCACAACCACGAATAGGGCCACGACCTTTTTCACGCTTAGCTAATGGGAATACACCTCATCCACTTCAAGCAATGGTGTAGACCCAGTGGGTCGATTTTCGTGATTTCTCATGATCAAATCACGACCCAAATTCCCAACCCACAGGATCGTGATGGCGCCAAACACAATACTTGCTAGGCAAACCGATGTTAGAAATTTACTAACCATTTCCTTTTAAAGTTTACTTAAACATAATAGAACAATTCAAAATAAATACGAAGTCTAATACTTTCCAATAAATAACTCCATGTATAATAATAATAACCGAATAAACAAGCCGGACCTCGAACTAAATATATATAACCATAAGTCTACCCAAGGTCTGGTGTCACAATTAATGAACTACTAAGAATACTACAAATAATGGGCTGAAAGAATATATCTTTGTTCTGAAAGAAATAAAACATCGTCTATAAAGTAAAGAGAAGACTCCAGGAATCTGCGGACGCCAGCAGATCTACCTCGTGTCTCTGAACGAAAATGCGCAGCTACTAAGATCTCCTAACTCTGGCCGGTACATGGATCTGCACAAAAGAGTGCAGAGTGTAGTATCAGTACAACCGACCCCATATACTGAGTAAGTGCCGAGCCTAACCTCGATGAAGTAGTGACGAGGCTACGGCGGGGCATTAACGATACAACCTGTGAACAATATATAACAAAGCAAGAAGAAAATAATAATAATAAATTAAATAACAAGTAACTTGCAACAATAATTAAAAGCAACTCGGATAACTCTTTTCAGATATCAGCTATAATGAACTCCTAAAAATTTCCAAGTTTCAATTTAACTTACTGTCACGACCCAAAATCCTAACTCAGGTCGGGATGGTGCCCAACACCGGGTCAGGCAAGCCAACAGTTTGTTTACTAGTGAATCTTATTTCATAAATCATCCCCACACTTACCAATTTTTAAGCTTAGAACCTTTAAGTAGAAGCAGATAAATTGACCGACTTAAGTAAATGTAGCCACAAGGATCATGAACCAATATATACAGTCCCAAAAATATAAAGTCTACTATGTGTGTGCCAGGAACTAGTGTCCCATGTCTACAGGCGAACTAGTAGAATATACAAAAGATGATATAAATTGTTCTACTGTGTGAAAGAAGTAGACAGAAATAAACAAAGATAACTCTATGATGCTGCTGAGAATCGCCAAGGGAAGCAACTCACCGTGGAGTCAGGTCCGAAATATAGTCCCAGGGAAAAGCTCCGGTCGGATAACCAGATGCACCAGCCTCAAAACCTGTACAATTAAGTACAGAAGTGTAGTATGAGTACATAAACTGATATGTACCCAGTGAGTATCCCGCCTAACCTCGAAGAAGTAGTGACGAGACGTCGGGGTGATACTTACTAGGGTCAGACAATGTGGAATAAGTACAGGCAAACCAGTAATAACAGTAATGAATAGTAATAAGAAAATGAGCATCAAATAACAATCTCTAGTACCCTCGCGCCATCCTTTTCCATGACATACAAGCTATTTAACTTTTTTTCTTTTTATGAAATCAACAGTTACAATTACAGGGCTTCTCACAAATTACCAAAACATATAACAGGCTATGAACGTATGATCATTATGACGTGAAAAGTAAATGTGCACTGTCGAGTGTCGAACGACCCGAACTATAGATGCATCGATCTGCCCCGCTCGCGAATCGAACATGCGAAACGATTAATATAATACTAAGACCACCTCCACTCGCGAATCATTCATGCGATTCGGGTTAATATAATACTAGGACTACCCCGCTCGCGAATCATCCACGCGACTCGGGTTCCCATATAAATTCATGATTAGCAGGAGAATCCAGATAATTTAGCAGGGAACATACTAATAGGGTGAGAATTTAGAAATATCAACTTCAAGCATAATACCTTAGGCCTTCACATGTGAGATTCGAGGACATTAGACTACTTAATCCATATACAAGATCACAGATACAACACATAAAGCATGCTTGTGAGTCCTAAACTATCCGACAAGGCATAATAGTAGCTACGCACGGACTCTCGTCACTTCATGCGCAGCCCCCGCAAATAAGGACAAACCACCATTTATAATCACCTATGGGGACAATTCCCTCTTACAAGGTTAGAAAGGAGACTCACCTCACGTCGAACTTACTCCCTGGGTCAAGAATGCGCCTGAAACTCTGAACTCGTCACCCAAGGACTCGAAAATAATCAAACGTTACATAAATATATATCAAATTATACTCAAAGCATAGAATATTCCTACTATTTAGTCAAATTCATCATTCTTGAAGAAATCCCAAAATCCAACCCCGGACCCGCATGCTCGGATTCCGAAAATTCACGAAGGAACCACTCACCCATAACCTAAGGATCGTTAATACATGATTTTACTTGATTTCATAGCTAATTGACGGGTAATTCTCTAAATTCCCGAAAGCCCTAATTTTGGGGTAGAATTTACTTACCTCTCAGTGGTTGGCTCGTGGAGCCCTTATCCCAAGCTCTCAAAGTGTTTAATGGAGGAAGGAGTGAAGAAAATAATGAAGAATTCCGTATTTAAGAAACACACTGCCTGACAGTTATTCCGCGCTTGCGGTCTCGCACCTGCGAGCAAAGGCTCGCACCTGTAGAAATGGACGAGGAAGCCTGGGCCCACAGCTGCAGAGGGGAGACCGCACCTGCAGCTCCGCTCTTGCGGAACTTTGTCCGTACCTGCGAGAAATGGACTACCTGCTGGGGGTTGCACCTGCGAGGCCGGGACCGCAGGAGTGGTCCCGGACCTGCGACTGGGCAACCGCACCTGCGGTCACACCAAAACAGGTGCACCAACACCTATTTCAGCTGGTTTTTTGGCCTCGTGTGGTGTTCGGGAGGCACCTGGGCCCACCCGAGCCCCCGTCCAAATATACCAACAAGTCCCAAATCATAATACGGACTCGCTTGAGCCTTCGGAAAGCTCAAAGCAATGCTAAAACTCAAAATCACATCCCAAAACCCCTAGAATCATAACTCAGAAACTTTGACTTCGCTAACAACGCGCCGAATCGACCTATACTACTCGGAATGATACCAAATTTTGCAGGCAAGTCATAAATTACATAACGGAACTATTCCCGGTCTCGGAATTCCGTTCGAACCTCTATAACAAAAAAACACGTCCCAAACCACAATAGGAACTTAAGGAACTTCTTATTTCAATATTGGGCGCGAAACGCTCCCGGGTCTTCAGAAACCCATTCCGATCATACGTCCAAGTTCGAAATCATCATACGAAGCTACCGGAATCATCAAAACTCGATTCCGAGGTCGTTTAACCAAAATGTTGACCGAAGTCAAACTTGGCCTTAAAGGCCAACCTGAAGGAACCAAGTGTTCCAATATTGCTCTAAAGACTTCTGAATCCCGGACCACCCGCCACCGCAAGTCATAAATCACAACAAGCCGCTATGGGAAGTTTCATTTAGGGGAACGGGGTCTGATAACGCAAAATGACCGATCGGGTCGTTACATTCTCCACATCTTAAACAAACGTTCATCCTCGAAGGGGTCTAGAATCATACCTGAAGTGCTGAATAAGTGTGGATATCTGCTCCGCATGTCCTCCTCAGACTCCCAGGTCGCCTCCTCGACTGGTTGTCCCTTCCACTGGACCTTCACGACGGAAACCTCTTGGATCTCAACTGGCCATCCTGCCTGTTAATAATAGCAACTGGCTTCTCCTCGTAGCCCAACTTCTCATCCAACTGAATAGTGCTGAAATCAAATAGGTGAGAGAAGTCGGCGTGGTACCTCCGGAGCATGGATACATGAAAGACCGGATGAACTCCTGATAAACTGGGAGGTAAGGCTAGCTCATAAGCAACCTCCCCAACTCGCCTCAACACCTCGAAGGGACCTATAAGCCTCAGGCTCAGCTTGCTCTTCTTCCCAAACCTCATAATACCCTTCATCGGCGAGACCTTCAACGGAACCTTGTCTCCCTCCATAAATGATACATCACGCGCCCTCTGATCCGCGTAACTCTTCTGTCTGGACTATGCTGTGCGGAGCCTCTCCTGAATCAACTTCACCCTCTCCAATGCATCCCTCACCAGGTCGGTGCCATATATCTTAGCCTCGCCAGGCTCAAACCACCCGATAGGAGAACGATATCACCAAGCATACAAAGCCTCAAATGGAGCCATCTCGATGCCGGACTGGTAACTATTATTGTAAGGAAACTTGGCCAAAGGCAAGAACTGGTCCCACTGACCTCCGAAGTCAATCACACATGCCCTGAGCATGTCCTACAATATCTGAACTGTACGCTCCGACTGACCATCAGTCTGAGGTTGAAATGCTGTGCTAAGGTCTATCTGGGTACCCATCTCACTATGCAATGCCTTCCAGAAGTGCGAGGTGAACTGAGGACCTCGATATGATATAGTGGACACCGGCACACCGTGCAACCGGACTATCTCCCGAATGTAGATCTGGGCCAACCTCTCAGAAGTATATGTAGTAGCCACTGGAATGAAGTGCGCCAATTTGGTCAATCTATCCACAATGACCCAAACCGCGTCAACCTTCCGCAAAGTCCGAGGCAACCCAACCACGAAGTCCGTAGTGATGCACTCCCATTACCACTCAGGAATGGTCATCTGCTGAAGTAGGCCTCCTGGCCTTTGGTGCTCGTACTTCACCTGCTGGCAATTAAGACACCTAGTCACATACTCAACGATGTCCTTCTTCATCCGCCTCCACCAGTAATGCTGCTTCAAATCACGATACATCTTCGTAGCACCAGGATGAACAGAATACCGAGAACTGTGTGCCTCCTCTAGAATCCTCTCCCTCAGCCATCAACATTAGGAACACATAAGCGGCCCTAAAGTCTCAGAACACCATCCTCGCCAATAGTAACCTCCTTGTCACCACCCTGTACCACTGTCTCCCAAAGCTATGTCAAGCACGGATCATCAAACTGCCGAGCCTTAATTTCACCCAATAACGAAGACTGAGCAACCACATATGCTAGAACTCGACGAGGTTCAGAATGGTCTAATCTCACCAAGAGATTAGCCAAGGAATGAATGTCCAAGGCTAGAGGTCTCTCCTATGCTGCAATATAAGCCAAGCTACCCATACTCTCCGCCTTCCTGCTCAAAGCATCTGCTACCACATTTTCCTTGCCCGGATGATAAAGAATGGTGATATCATAATCCTTCAACAACTCAAGCCATCTGCGCTGCCTCAAATTAATATCCCTCTGCTTGAACAAGTGCTGCAAGCTACGGTGGTCTGTATAAACCTCACAGGACACCCCATACAAGTAGTGCCTCCAAATCTTAAGAGCATGAACAATCGCCGCCAACTCCAAATCGTGCACAGGATAATTTTTCTCATGAACCTTCAGCTGGCGCGAAGCATAAGCAATAACTCTCCCTTCCTGCATCAACACAAACCCTAAGCCAACGCGCGAAGCATCGCAATATACTGTATACATCCCAAAGCTGGAAGGCAATACTAGAATTGGTGCTGAGGCCAATGCTGCCTTGAGCTTCTGAAAGCTCGCCTCACA
This sequence comes from Nicotiana knightiana, assembly GCA_005239525.1. Lineage (NCBI taxonomy): Eukaryota > Viridiplantae > Streptophyta > Magnoliopsida > Solanales > Solanaceae > Nicotiana > Nicotiana knightiana. Next base: position 24,457 of record ML433592.1, read on the forward strand.
CTCGTCAGACCATCGGAACAGGGCATTCTTCTGAGTCAATGTAGTCAATGAAGCTGAGATAGAAGAGAACCCCTCCACAAATCGGCGATAATAGCCTGCTAGGCCCAAAAAGCTCCTGATCTCGGTAGCTGAAGTAGGACACTGCCAACTCTGAACCGCCTCAATATTCTGAGGATCAAACTTGATACCCTCTTTGGATACCACATGCCCCAAAAATGCCACGGAATCCAACCAGAACTCACACTTGGAGAACTTATCATATAGCTTCTGTTCTCACAAAGTATGGAGCACAACTCTCAAATGCTGCTCATGCTCCCCCAAGCTACGTGAGTAAATCAAATGTCATCAATGAAGACAATGACAAAGGAATCAACATACGACATGAATACCCTGTTCATCAAGTCCATGAAAGTTGCGGGGGCATTAGTCAAGCCAAAGGACATTACCAGGAACTCATAGTGGCCATATATCGTACGAAAAGCAGTCTTCGGAACATCTGAGGCCCGAATCTTCAACTGATGATATCCCGATCTCAAATCAATCTTAGAAAACGCCCGAGCACCCTGCAACTAGTCACACAAATCATCGATGCGCGGATAAGGATACTTGTTCTTAATGGTGACCTTGTTCAACTGGCGGTAATCAATACACATCCGCATAGACCCATCCTTCTTCTTCACAAATAGAACTGGAGCACCCCACGGAAATACACTCGGTCTGATAAACCCCTTAGCCAACAGCTTCTCAAGCTGCTCCTTCAACTCCTTCAACTCTTTCGAAGCCGTACGGTACGGAGGAATTGAAATAGGATGGGTTCCTGGAGCTAAATCAATGCAGAAATCAATATCACGATCCAAAGGCATGTCCGGAAGGTCCGGAGGAAATACATCAGCAAGCTCTCGAACAACTGGCACTGAATCAATCATCGGAGACTTGGTGGTGGCGTACCGCACATAAGCGAGGTAGGCCAGACAACCCTTCTCGACCATATGCCGAGCCTTCAGGAATTAAATAACCCGGCTGGCTGCACTAACTGATGAACCTCTCCACTCCAGCCTAGGCGACTCTGGCATGGCTAAAGTAACTGTATTAGCATGGAAATCTAGCACAACATCATAAGGAGATAGCCAATCCATGCTTAAAATAATCTCGAAATCAACCACGTCGAGCAATAAGAGATCCGCTCGAGTCTCGAACCCGCACAATATGACCATACAGGACAGGTAAACCCGGTCTACCACCACAGAATCGCCCACAGAAGTGGAAACACATATAGGAGAACCCAAGGACTCACGAGGGGCATCTAGAAAATGAGCAAATAAGACCGAAACACAGGAATAAGTGGATCCTGGATCAAATAACACCGATGCCTCTCTACCACATACTGTAATAATACTTCTGATCACGGCGTCTGAGGCCACTACATCTGATCTGGCCGTAAAAGCATAGAATATAGCTGGAGCACCGAAAGACTGAGCCCCGCCAGAATGAACAGGAGCTGGCTGACCTCCCCCTGACTGGCCTCCACCTCTAGGATGACCCCTGCCGACCTGTCCCCTACCTCTAGGTGGCCTGACTGCTGGTGCTGGACTCATAGGCTGGTAACCCTGCTGCACTGCCTTGCCCCGAAACCTGGGACAAGTCCTCCTGATATGGTCGAGATCCCCACACTCGTAACATCTCACTAGAGGCACGGCCTATTGCCCTGAAGTAGAACCCTGGATAACTGGGGGACGGTGAGAACCCTCTGGCATAGCACTGAAGTAAGGACTCACTGGAGCACCACGAGGAGGTGGTGGTGGGGGTGCTAAATATGGGGGCCTGCTGGGCTGACCCCTACCAAACTGTCATTTGCCCCTAGCTGGGGCACCTCTGAAATCCCTGGAATATCTAGCTCCCTTATCCGGCTGTACCTGCTCCCTGACCCTCGACCGATAAACCTCGATCCTATTAGAAATCTCCACTACTAGCTGATAAGGAGTCCCTATTTCCACCTCTCGGGCCATGCTGGCCCTAATGCCTGGATGCAACTTGGCTACAAATCTCCTCACTCTCTCAGCATCTGTAGGCAGTATCATGAGTGCATGGCGAGACAACTCTGAAAATCTGGCCTCATAGTCTGTCACTGACAGCTGTCCCTGCTCCAACTGCTCAAACTGATACCGCAGCTCTTCCCTCTCAGAGGGTGGGATATATCTGTCTAGAAACATCTGAGTGAACTGCTCCCAAGTAATAGGAGGAAAATCTGCTGGCCTGCTGAGAATATATGACTGCCACCATCTGCGAGTTCTTCCCCCTAACTGGAAAGTAGCGAAGTCCACTCCATGGGACTCTAGTATCCTCATATTGTGCAGTCTGTCCCTGCACCTGTCAATGAAATCCTGGGCATCCTCGCCTCGCTCACCCCCGAAGACTGGAGGGTGCAATCGAGTCCATTTGTCCAATAACTTCTGCGGATCGCTGTCCGCAACTAGTCTGGGCTCAGGTGCTGCTGTTACAGGCTTGGCCCCACCCACGGGCAGTGTACCCGGGGTATGATGAAGTGCTGTTGTTTGGCCTGCAGCCTGGGAAATAGGGGTCTGGGCTCCCCCTCTTACCTGAGATGTGGCAGGATCCGCTGGAAATAAACCAGCCTGGGACATAGTATCCATAAATCTCATCATACGGCCCATGACCTCCTGGAAGCCTGGAGCCGTCATGAAGTCCACTGGATCAGCACCCGCTGGGGGCACCTCCCCCTTCTCCTCTATAGTAGGATCCCCTGGTGGTGCAACTGGAATAGCTATAGGACGCCCCCGTCCCCTACCTCGGGCCGGTGCCCTCCCCCGTCTCTGCCAGATGTACGCGTCCTCACCATCTATGAGAGAATAGAAGAATGAGATTTAGTAAACCATCAACTGCACGATAGATCATGAATAAAGAGAGGTTTCCTAACACCCTATAGCCTCCCGAAGATAAATACAAACGTCTCCGTATCGATCCGCGAGACTCTATTAGGTTTGCCCGTGACTTGTGAGACCTACGTGAACCTAGTGCTCTGATACCATGTTGTCACGACCCAAAATCCTAACTCAGGTCGTGATGGCGCCCAACACCGGGACAGGCAAGCCAACAATTTGTTTACTAGTGAAATTCCTTATTTGATAAATCATCCCCACACTTACCAATTTTAAAGCTTAGAACCTTTAAGTAGAAGCAGATAAATTGACCAACTTAAGTAAATGTAGCCACAAGGATCATGAACCAATATATACAGTCCCAAAAATATAAAGTCTACTATGTGTGTGCCAGGAACTAGTGTCCCAAGTCTACAGGCGAACTAGTAGAATATACAAAAGATGATATAAACTGTTCTACTGTGTGAAAGAAGTAGACAGAAATAAACAAGGATAACTCTATGGTGCTGCTGAGAATCGCCAAGGGAAGCAGCTCACCGTGGAGTCAGGTCCGAAATATAGTCCCAGGGTAAAGCTCCGGTCGGATAACCAGATGCACCAGCCTCAAAACCTGTACAATTAAGTACAGAAGCGTAGTATGAGTACATAAACTGATATGTACCCAATGAGTATCTCGCCTAACCTCGAAGAAGTAGTGACGAGAGGTCGGGGTGATACTTACTAGGGTCAGACAATGTGGAATAAGTACAAGCAAACCAGTAATAGCAGTAATGAATAGTAATATGAAAATGAGCATCAAATAACAATCTCTAGTACCCTCGCGCCATCCTTTTCCATGACATACAAGCTATTTAACTTTTTTTCTTTTTATGAAATCAACAGTTACAATTACAGGGCTTCTCATAAATTACCAAAACATATAACAGGCTATGAACGTACGATCATTATGACGTGAAAAGTAAATGTGCACTGTCGAGTGTCGAACGGCCCGAACTATAGATGCATCTATCTGCCCTGCTCGAGAATCGAACATGCGAAACGATTAATATGATACTAAGACCACCTCCACTCGCGAATCATTCATGCGACTCGGGTTAATATAATACTAGGACTACCCCGCTCGCGAATCATCCATGCGACTCAGGTTCCCATATAAATTCATGATTAGCAGGAGAATCCAGATAATTTAGCAGGGAACATACTAATAGGGTGAGAATTTAGAAATATCAACTTCAAGCATAACCCCTTAGGCCTTCACATGTGAGATTCGAGGACATTAGACTACTTAATCCATATACAAGATCACAGATACAACACATAAAGCATGCTTGTGAGTCCTAAACTACCCGACAAGGCATAATAGTAGCTATGCACGGACTCTCGTCACTTCGTGCGCAGCCCCCGCAAATAAGGACAAACCACTATTTATAATCACCTATGGGGACAATTCCCTCTTACAAGGTTAGAAAGGAGACTCACCTCGCGTCGAACTTACTCCCTGGGTCAAGAATGCGCCTGAAACTCTGAACTCGTCACCCAAGGACTCGAAAATAATCAAACGTTACATAAATATATATCAAATTATACTCAAAGCATGGAATATTCCTACTATTTAGTCAAATTCATCATTCTTGAAGAAATCCCAAAATCCAACCCCGGACCCGCATGCTCGGATTCCGAAAATTCACGAAGGAACCACTCACCCATAACCTAAGGATCGTTAATACATGATTTTACTTGATTTCATAGCTAATTGATGGGTAATTCTCTAAATTCCCGAAAGCCCTAGGTTACTACTCAATTCTTGATTTTTGCTTTTTAAGAAGGTTAAATTAACTAAGAGTTCATGAATTAAACTAATTTTGGGGTAGAATTTACTTACCTCTCAGTGGTTGGCTCGTGGAGCCCTTATCCCAAACTCTCAAAGTGTTTAATGGAGGAAAGAGTGAAGAAAACAATGAAGAATTCCGTATTTAAGAAACACACTGCCTGACAGTTGTTCCGCACTTGCGGTCTCGCACCTGCGAGCAAAGGCTCGCACCTGTAGAAATGGACGAGGAAGCCTGGGCCTCCACCTGCAGAGGGGAGACCGCACCTGCGGCTCCGCTCTTGCGGAACTTTGTCCGTACCTGCGAGAAATGGACTACCTGCTGGGGGTTGCACCTGCGACTGCGGTCCCGGACCTGCGACTGGGCAACCGCACCTGCGGTCACACCAAAACAGGTGCACCAACACCTATTTCAGCTGGTTTTTTGGCCTCGTGTGGTGTCCGGGAGGCACCTGGGCCCACCCGAGCCCCCGTCCAAATATACCAACAAGTCCGAAATAATAATACGGACTCGCTTGAGCCTTCGGAAAGCTCAAAGCAACGCTAAAACTCAAAATCACATCCCAAAACCCCTAGAATCATAACTCAGGAACTTCGACTTCGCTAACAATGCACCGAATCAACCTATACTACTCGGAATGATACCAAATTTTGCAGGCAAGTCATAAATGACATAACGGAACTATTCCCGATCTCGGAATTCCGTTCGAACCTCGATAACACAAAAACACGTCCCAAACCACAATAGGAACAGGAACTTCTTATTTCAATATTGGGCGCGAAACGCTCCCGGGTCTTCAGAAACCCATTCCGAACATACGCCCAAGTTCGAAATCATCATACGAAGCTACCAGAATCATCAAAACTCGATTCCGAGGTCGTTTAACCAAAATGTTGACCGAAGTCAAACTTGGCCTTAAAGGCCAACCTGAAGGAACCAAGTGTTCCAATATTGCTCTAAACACTTCTGAATCCCGGACCACCCGCCACCGCAAGTCATAAATCACAACAAGCCGCTATGGGAAGTTTCATTTAGGGGAACGGGGTCTGATAACACAAAATGACCGATCGGGTCGTTACATTTTCCGCCTCTTAAACAAACGTTCATCCTCGAAGGGGTCTAGAATCATACCTGAAGTGCTGAATAAGTGTGGATATCTGCTCCGCATGTCCTCCTCAGACTCCCAGGTCGCCTCCTCGACTGGTTATCCCTTCCACTGGACCTTCACGACGGAAACCTCTTGGATCTCAACTGGCCATCCTGCCTGTTAATAATAGCAACTGGCTCCGCCTCGTAGCCCAACTTCTCATCCAACTGAATAGTGCTGAAATCAACCACGTGAGAGAAGTCGACGTGGTACCTCCGGAGCATGGATACATGAAAGACCATATGAACTCCTGATAAACTAGGAGGTAAGGCTAGCTCATAAACAACCTCCCCAACTCGCCTCAACACCTCGAAGGGACTGCCCGCTGGGGGTCGCACCTGTGCGGTCCCGCACCTGCGACTGGGAAACCGTACCTGTGGTCACACCAGAATAGGTGCACCAGCAGCTATTTCAACTATTTTTTGGCCTCGTGTGGTGTTCGGGAGGCACCTGGGCCCACCCGAGCCCCCGTCCAAATATACCAACAAGTCCCAAATCATAATACGGACTCGCTCGAGCCTTCGGAAAGCTCAAAGCAACGCTAAAATTCAAAATCACATCCCAAAACCCCTAGAATCATAACTCAGGAACTTCAAGTTTTCTAGACTTCGCTAACAACGCGCCGAATCGACCTATACTACTCGGAATGATACCAAATTTTGCAGGCAAGTCATAAATGACATGACGGAACTATTCCGGGTCTCGGAATTCTGTTCGGACCTCGATAACACAAAAACACGTCCCAAACCACAATAGGAACTTAAGGAACTTCTTATTTCAATATTGGGCGCAGAAACGCTCCCGGGGTCATCAGAAAACCATTCCGAACATACGCCCACGTCCGAAATCATCATACGAAGCTACCGCAATCGTCGAAACTCGATTCCAAGGTCGTTTACCCAAAATGTTGACCGAAGTCAAACTTGGTCTTAATGACCAACCTGAAGGAACCAAGTGTTCCAATATTGCTCTAAACACTTCTGAATCCCGGACCACCCGCCCCCGTAAGTCATAAATCACAACAAGCCGCTATGAGAAGTTTCATTTAGGGGAACGGGGTCCGATAACACAAAACGACCGATCGGGTCATTACATTTATAGTAAAAAAAATCAGAGTATGAAAATCGTTTTAATAAAACCAGAATTTTCCAAATCCTTATTTTTGAAAATCAGTAAAACATAAATATTCTCCCTTATCTCTCCTTGTTGCGGCGCGCAACCCGCTCCCACCAGACATATCATATCAGTTTATTTATAATTTTTTTCACAATTCAGGCCAAGTCTTTCACAACTTTTTTGTATCAACAATTGTAAATAGAAGCTGTAAAACTCATAAACTTTATCAATTATCATTTCAAAACGAAACCAACTAGAAATTACATTCATATCGTAACACTGACGTCCAGCTCAATCCTCATGTAACATAACAAAGCCAAGAGAACAACCAACACTTCCAAAATACTTGAAACAATAATTAACAATAAGTAACGAATCCAAATGGACATATAAACATCAATGATCCTGAAACAATTAAGCCTGGAAGCAAATAATTGGAAAACGGGGAAGGGACCATGTTCAACAATAATTTAGTGGTGCATAGATACTCGTCACTTCACCTATACACCACATATACGAAAATTCAATAGCATTTAAGTGGGGATTTCTATTCCCTCAAGTCAAGGTTAAACCAAGTACTTACCTCGATCTCACAAGCAATCACTGCTCTAGCACGACCTTTCCTTTAGAATTTTCCTCTAACCCGCTCGAATCTAATCACAATTGGTTCAATATCATCAATTATTGCTTAAAGGAATCAAATTTAATGAAAAACTATGGGTTTTCTATGTTTTCTTCTCAAAAATACAAAAATCGACCCCGGGCCCGCTTGGTCTAAACTCGAGGTTCGGACCAAAACTCGTTTACCCAATCTCCCCCGAGCCCGGATATGCAATTGGTTTTTGGAATCTGACCTCAATTCGAGGTCTAAATCCCCAAATTTTTAAATTCCTAAGTTCTACCCAAAAACCCAAATTTTTACCATGAAAACTCTAGATTTTTGGTTGAAATCTTGTTAAAAGTTGTTAAGGAATGAAAGGAATTAGTTAGAGATCACTTACCAATGATTTGGAGAAGTTTGGGTCTTTGCAAAATCGCCTATGGGGATTTAGAGTTTGAGAGAATTGAAAAAGAAGTGAAAAACCCGTCAAAAATTTGATATAACATTTGCGAATTGGAGTTCACATTTGCGAACCTTGTGATTTCTGAGGTTTATCGCAAATGCAATAAAAATGTCGCATTTGCGACAAGGTGGCATTTCTCAATTGCGACCCTAAATCTCACATTTGCGAGAGATGGGCCTGGCCCAGGACTTCGGAAATGCGAAGCATGATCTTGCAAATGCGAGATCAGAGGCCTGCAACACCAGATTTCAGCTGTTGGGTATTTTTCTAAGTTTAGACACTCTGTAGCCTACTCGAAACTCACTCGAGCCCTCAGGGCTCCAAACCAAACATGCACGCAAGTCTAAAAATATCATACGGACTTGCTCGTCCGATCAAATCATCAAAATAACATCAAAACCCACAAATTTGGCCTCAAAACTCAAGATTTCCTCAAGAACACTCAAATTCCTAACTTTTCAACCGGACGTCCGAATCACGTCAAACCAACTCCGATTCTCATCAAATTTCTTGAATTAACCAGCAGAACAATTTTCTTCAAAAATTATTTTCTAAGGTTAGGGACCTCGGAATTAAATTCAGGGAGTAAAACCAAGTCCCATATTTTATTGAGGACCTACCGGGATCGTCGGAACACAAATCCGGGTTTGTATACTCAAAATGTTGACCAAAGTCAACTAAAGCTAAATTTTAACTCTATAAATTACTATTTCCCATATTTTCACATAAAAGCTTTTCCGGTTTCACGCCCGAAATGCGCATGCAAATCGAGGTGATTAAAATTAGTCTTTTTAAGGCTAATGAGCCCAAAATAGTGTCTTAATTCATAAGATGACCCTTAGGGTCATCACAAAGTCTTTGTTTCGTTCAGCCACAATGAGAAGAGAAATCAACTCAGAGTACTTATTGAAACCTTTCTCTCGGTACTGTTGTTGCAAGACCATATTGGAGGCATGAAACGTTATGAACGTTTTTTCAAGCATATCATAGTCAGTGATAGTATCTCCACAGAGTTTCAATTTAGAAGTAATTCTGAACTATCAGAATTATATTCAGAAATAGACTTAAAGTCTTGGAGCCTCAGATGATCCAAATCATATCGTGTTTGTGGAAGAGTGACCAACTTTAAGTTGTCATATCTTTCCTTTAAGCCATTCCACAAAACAAGTGGATCTTTGGCTGTGAGATATTCTGTTTTCAACCCTTCATCAAGGTGATGGTGCAAGAAAATCAAGGCCTTAGCACTGTCTTGGGTAGATGCTTTATTTTTATTTTTAATGGCGTCTCCAAGACCCATTGCATCTAAATGGATTTCAGCATCCAACGTCCATGTCATATAGTTCTTGCTCGAAATTTCAAAGGAAACGAACTTTCTTTCATAATGTCAGTCATAATTAAAGGAGGAAAAAAATTATACCTTAATCTTCTCAAAGAGCTTTTTGAGACGGTAGAGTCTCGTGCTGATAGCGTGAAATAAAGCAATAAGGAAAAGAATAATATTGCAGTGAAAGAGAGAGACAATTTTTATTAAATTCTGGGATAATTTATAATGGAGTAAAATCCCTGTATTTATAAGAAAAAATGACTTAGCCACAAAATAAAATTATCTAAAAAATAGATATTCACTCTAATTACAATTCTATAAACAAAATTTTGCACATTTAAAAAGGTAGAATTGCCTGATAGATATCTTTACTTGTTCGATATGATATTCCGGTTCTCCTATTCCGCGATATTTTAATTAGACACTCTGTACGTGTTCAAAACATATTCATGGAAAATATTGACTATTCAAAGTAATCTCCACGTGCTTTTCACTTCAAGTTTTCAAACGTCAATTTGAAAAATTATTTACACTTTCAAATACCTTTTATAACTTCAATCAAATATTGTCTGTTTTTATTAATTTATAATTAGAGGCGGATCTAGAATTTAAAGATGGTTTTTGTGTCATAATTTTTTTTAATGTATATCTTGTTGTGACTAATATAGAATTTGTTACGAACGTTTATTCAGATGTTTTAAGTTTATTCGGGTCAACCTAATAAATATCTTTTATTTGTAAATATAAAACTTACATCTTAGATATAAAAAAATAATCGTAATTAGTATTTCAAATAAGGAATAATAACTTTATTATAACAACACAAGAATCAATATTTTCACCAGAAATTTTTTATCTTTTTTTGTATACTAAAATTAAATTTACACAAGTAAGATAACATCTTCAATTAGAGAATTACTCGATTAGTATAAGAAGTTTTTAAAAAAAATATCTTCAATAAGTAAATTATGCCCCATAAATATAAAATGAAATTAACTACAAGTTCCAAAAAATCAAAACCATAAATCTCATATTTTTTAAGCAGTGTTTACGAAATGTTCATCATAATTTAATAGTAAAGAAATTTAAATTATATTTAAGAACCACATAATTTATGATATAATAAAAACAAGGTGAAAAAGAAAAATGATCTCTATCCGAAATTCCTACTAAGACTCAAGTTTTTCGGATACTTTAATATTAAGAAGAATGCTTATTTTATATACTTTTAAAGTTTTAGAGTATCTTTTTTGAGTGTTTTTGCTAGAGATCATATATAAAATAATAGAATAAAGAAAAAAATATAAAAAATAATAAACGACAAATAGAAAATTGGGAAGCAGCCGAAAAGAAAAATGATTGGGACAAAAGGAAATAAAAAGCACAAAGAAAAGGGAATGTCAGACAAGGTTCAAGATAAATTCCAACTTGAATTTTACACAAGAGAAAAGCTTTCAAGAAGATCTACCAGTCATGGCACCTTTGTCTAGTTTACGACTGCGAGTGGCAGGATCAAATATTTAACCTACTTTAAAAAAAAATTAACATATCTATATAAAATTTTATTATCTTAGCGAATGACATATTGCCCCTTCTTAAAGGGGGTGAATCCGCCCATGTTTACAACCAAGAAACATACATAACAATTGTAGCTATGTATAGCACCAACAAAGCTATATGTTGGCTTGGACATGATTTGATTGAAATTTAAGAAAAATAAAAATATAGTATTTGAAGTTAAATTTTAAAAAATGTATATGTGGGTAATTGTGCTTGGACATTTCTAAAAATAATATTGAAAGTTCTTTGAATAAAAACTTAAAATAGAGAATTTGAAATTTGATAATTCAAAATATTCTTTTTAGAAAAAACAAACTTGTCATTCTTTCATTTGTAACATTACAATGTCATTCACGATTATAACTCACTCGTTAGGTCTACCGATCGTAAATGTCCTCAAAATACACGTGCGTCAAATAGAGGTGTTTTATCTAATCATAAGAATGGTTAATATATCTATCGGATTGTTTGTGACAATTTAAGAGATTGTATATCCATACTCGCCCATAAAACAAGAAATTAACCTTTATAGCCTCCTGTCAATCACTACAAAGTAGCAAACTATATCAATAATCTACTAACATCGCCAACAATAATTATGATAGAGTGACAAGTACTATTTCATCCTTAACTATCGAGCCCTAATTATAGAGTCATATTTGTTAAGAAGTGATTTATCTCCCATGTGGGAATCTCTAACACCAATTCAAATTTAATTTGACCTTTATGAATATCGAACACCGAATGAAAAACCAACAAAACTTCATTAGCATTATATAGGCACTCACCAGTTAATACCAACCCACATCCTTCTTCGTAAATATCTTTTCTTTTGTTCTTTACAAAATTTTCTTTGAAGGGATACTTTTTTTTGACGTCATAAAGGACATGTATGAAGGAATTATCACTAGCGGAAAAACAGTAATAAGAGATACAAAGTAGTTTCTAATAACAGTAGTTTTACATCCGAATTTTGCATTAAGCCCCTATTTATTTACCCTAATTATGGATGATCTAAATAACGAAATACAAGATGAGATCTCATGGTATATGCTACTTGCTAATATTGCTAATTGGCCAAAGTAGCGAGGGTGTCATTCGAATGAGTTACGGGGAAATACCTGAGAGAGTAAGAGTTCTAAGATTAGTAGATGTAAGATTGAGATTAATAAAGTTGATGTGAGGCTATATATATATATATATATGCTCATTATTTCAAGAAATGGAATGATTGATAAAGATGTTAATCAAAGAATCAAAATTGGATGATTGAAATGAAAAAGTGTTATCAGGGTGTTATGCGATAAAAGAATGTCTACCAAAGTGAAAGGTAAGTTTGATAAACCATTACATTATATATTAGTGAATACCGGGCTCCTAAGTTCAATAAATCTACAAGATGCATGTTGCAGAAATACGAATGTTAAAGATAAATATGTGATCATATAAGATTAAATAAGAATAAAAATGACCACATTCGTTGGTAGGTGCAAATAGCACACATTGAGAATAAAATGAGAGAAGGACACTTGTGATGGTTTGGGTATGTCCTCTTGATAAAAAAATAATTTGGTCATGTCCTGCATCTACCAACAGTTGCACCGGTCTGCAAGTGTAAAACTCTCATAGGGAAGATGTTAAAAGGAGACGAGGTAGATAGAGCCGTCAAAATGAGTTTGGCGCGTAAGATCAACCCAGCCCAGTCTACTACTTGGATAGGACTGGTTTAGGATCTTTCAAGCTCATTTGAAATTGAGGCTTCCCGACTAAAGTCAGCTTGTTGGCCCTTGAGATTTGACCGAAGTTGGACCTGGGTCGGCCCATGAGCCAAAAATTTAATTAATTTAAATAAAGTATTTAATATATTTAAAAGAAAAAGTTAAGAAAATTAAAAACGAACAGCTTGTTTGGATAGTTGTTACATATCGTTTCATAATGCATTTATTGTATTGTATTGTTTGATGAATATAATGTTTGGAGAGATTGTGTCGTTTATCATCGTTTCATAGTGTCATGCACCAACAATATTATTATTTAATAATAAGAAGGGCGATATGAGAAGAAAAGGCAAGGTAAAGACACCACCACACCAAATCCGTCGTGACGTAAAGTGTCACTTTTCATTGATACGTAACGGCGGATTTAACGATACGATACGATAATATTTAAGTAACAATCTAATATTGTATTTAAAGTAACAATACGATGCAATACAATAGGTAACATCGATCCAAACAAGCTGTAAGTTATCCTTATTACTCAACCCTAGATCCAAAATTAACTACAAAACATAATTTCAAACACTATTTATTGCTCTAGCATCATATATTATAAATTGACTATATATGACTATATTATGAGATCAATATATATATAAGGATAACTTATAAAAACATTGACTCTTTTGCTGAGCTTGCAGATTCATTTATAAAAGCACACTCTGGTGCACAAAAAGTTGAGAAAAGAATGGAAGACATATTCAAAATAAAACAAGGAGACACAGAACTACTCCGTGAGTTTGTAGATAGGTTTCAACGAGAAAGAATGCAGTTACCCAGGGTGCCTGATAATGGGAAACCATGGCATTTGCATGAAACCTAAACGATAAAAGCTCAGAATCCACGAGACGACTTAAGGAAAGTCTAAGAGAATTCCCTGCTACAACATGGAACGATGTATATAACAGGTATAGTACTAAACTCATAATAGAAGAAGATATCATTGCTCGTTCGAGGGATAAATATCATTCCAGATCCAGACGTCCTGAATCAGATAGATGATCAGGTAAAAACAGGTACGATCCTTACTTAGGACCCTCGGGACGCGATATTCGTTCCAGGTTCGAGAACACTAGGTCAGACTATAGACCACAAGGAAGAGACGTAGTCTCATCCTCGTCTAGATCCAGAAAAGATCGAGATGAACGACCGAGAGGTAATACTCAAATTGGGGATCATACCTTTAATGTAAGTACTACTGAACTTTTCTCAATATTGAGGAACATGGCAGACAAGGTTAGATGGTCCAAAGAGATGCGGTCAAATCCAAGTAGAAGGAACCCAGATCACTGGTGTGAATTCCATAACGATCATGGGCACAAAACTGCTGATTGCATATTTTTACAAGGTGAAGTAGAAAATTTATTGAAACAGGGCTATTTAACATAATGTTTTAGTGATAAAGGTAAACCGACATATATGAGGAACATGCAGGAGCCCCCAAAGCCTCCTTCTCCAAAACGAACCGTCAACGTGATACACGGAGGTGAAGAAGTAAACAGAGTGATCTACAAAACAACCACAACGTTCACAATTACACATGGAAAACGGGCTCGTGAAAATATGGAAGAGGACGATATAACCTTGGATGATGCAGATATCGGTGGATTAATGCTTCCGCACAACGATGCTCTGGTAATATCTTTACTTATTCATGACACTAACGTAAAAAGAGTGTTGATTGATCCAGGCAGTTCAGTCAATATCATTTTGCTAAGAGTCGTGGAAGAAATGCTACTGGGGAATCAAGTAATCCCAAGGGCATGAGCCATATCAAGGTTTGATAACTCTACGGTTATAACAAAAGGAGAAATTGAGCTTAGCACTTATGCTGAGGGGATGATCAAAAGTACCAGGTTCCAAGTCATCGCTACTAACATGGATTATAACGTGATCATGGGAAGGCCATGGATCCACGACATGAAAGCAATACCCTCCACATTGCATCAGGTAATTAAATTCCCCTCTGAACGGGGGATTCAACAAATTAGAGGCGATCAACAGACCGCAAGAAATATAAACTCTGTGGTACACTATAACAAGAAAATAGAGGTGGAAGAATTATGAGATAAGGGAATCTCCCAAGCAGGTAACGCCGCCCAAACAGGCATGGAAGAAATTACTACCCAAATAGGTACGGAAGGTATTATTGCTGAAACAGGTACGAAAGAAAATACTTACGAGAAGGAGAATCAAGTTACCACGGAAGGTGTACTATACCACACAGATGCAGATTCCAGACCGGACGTCATTCATGAATCGGAGGAAGATGAGAACATCAAAACAACTACAAAGGAGCTCTAAGCTGTTCCATTATCTGAACAAAAGCCTGAGAAGAAAGTGTATATAGGCACCGGGCTGGGCCCCGCTCGAAGAGGTAAGTTAATTGATTATTTAAAGGCTAACGCAGACTGCTTTGCGTGGTCCCACTCAGATATGACAGGCATCCCACCAGAAGTGATGACTCATAAACTAAATGAAGATCTATCCTTCGTACCTGTTAAGCAGAAGAAAAGAAAGCAAGGACCATTCAAGAACCAAGTGATCGACGAAGAGGTACAGAAACTCTTGAAGATTGGTTCGATACGAGAGGTAACGTACCCTAACTGGCTAGCAAACACCGTGGTAGTACCTAAAAAGAATGGCAAGTGGAGAGTATGCGTAGATTATACTGACTTAAATAAAGCATGCCCCAAAGATTCATTCCCATTGCCACATATAGATCAAATGATTGATGCCACAGCAGGTCATGAATTATTGAGCTTCTTAGATGCATATTCTGGTTATAATCAGATTAAAATGAATCCCTCAGATGAGGAAAAAACTTCCTTCATTACAAACAGGGGGACTTACTGTTATAAAGTTATGCCTTTTGGCTTAAAAAACGCTGGAGCCACCTATCAAAGGTTAGTGACTAAAATGTTCCAAGAACATCTTGGAAAGACGATGGAAGTCTATATTGATGATATGTTGGTAAAATCAACACAAGCACAAGACCATTTCCAGCATCTCTCTACTGCTTTTGATATTTTACGCAGGTATAATATGAAGCTAAATCCAGAGAAATGCGCTTTTGGAGTGCAATCAAGTAAATTTTTGGGTTTCCACAGAGGAATAGAGGTAAATCATGCTCAAATTAAAGCTATAGAGGAAATACCTGCTAATTTAACAAATAAAAAGGAAGTTCAAAGACTAACAGGGAGAATAGCAGCTTTGGGAAGGTTTATTTCTAAGTCTTCCGAAAAAAGTTTTAAATTCTTCTCAGTTCTCAAAAAGCAGAATCAGTTCGAATGGACTGAAGAATGTCAGCAAGCCCTCAAGAATCTGAAGATTTATCTATCGAAACCACCACTGCTTTCAAAGCCAAAAGAAGGGGAAAGATTGTACATCTACCTGGATGTCTCAGAAATTGATGTAAGTGCAGTACTGGTAAGAGAAGAAAAAGGTAAACAATCACCTATCTATTATGTAAGTAAAACTTTGCTAGATGCTGAGACTAGATATCCACATCTGGAAAAGTTAGCTTAGCTTTAATAATGACATCTAGAAAATTACGACAATATTTTCAATGCCACCCAATCACCGTTGTGACTTCATATCCTTTAAGAAATATTCTGCATAAACAGGAATTGTTAAGGATATTAGCCAAGTGGGCCATAGAATTAAGTGAGCATGAAATAATCTATCAGCCTAGGACTGCAATTAAGTCTCAAATACTAGTTGATTTTGTTGCTGACTTTAGTAATCGCATTGTACCTGAAGTAGAAAAAGACTTACAACTCTTTAACGATGCTAATCCAAGCCTATGGACCTTGTTCACCGATGGTTCCTCAAATATAAAAGGTGTCGGCTCAGGCATAGTCTTAATATCACCCACGGGTGAAAAGACACGGCAAGCTATCAAGTGTTATCCTATAACTAACAATGAAGCAGAGTACAAAACTATTATTGCAGGGCTTGAACTCACACGGGAGATCTCAATTGAGCAAATATTGATCAACAGCGACTCCCAACTGGTAGTAAATCAGATACAGGGGACTTACATCGCTCGAGAGACTCGAATGCAACAGTATCTTGAAAAAGCACGAGAGCTCATGAGACAATTCAAAACATGGAAGGTAATGCAAATACCTAGAGAGGAAAATGCAGAAGCAGATGCATTAGCTAACCTCGCAGCAGTCACAGAAATAACGAACAAAGACAATGCAATTGTCGTCCAACTATTTCATTCAATGGTAGACCAGGACAGGAATGAGGTAACTTTCAACAACTTAACCTGGAACTGGAGAAACGAAATTCTTAATTTTTTGCATAATGGAACCGTACCTGAAGACAGGTAAGCAACTTAAGCATTTCGACGCAAAGCTGCACGGTACTGCCTTATTCGCAACTCGCTTTATCGCAAAATGTTCGGAGGACCCCTAGATAAATGCCTCGGACCTAACCAAATGGAATTTGTGATGAAAGAAGTCCACGAAGGACATTGTGGAAATCACTCAGGGGCGAGATCCTTAGTGAAAACCCTAATCAGGGCTGGATACTATTGGCCTAAGATGGAAGAAGAAGCCGAGAACTTCGTATCCAAATGTGACAGGTGCCAAAGGTTTGCCAATAACATGCATCGACCAGCNCCATATGGCCTTTCATGAAATGGGGTATGGACATAGTGGGACCTCTTCCCACAGCTAAAGGACATGTATGGTTTTTGCTCATGCTAACCGACTATTTTACAAAGTGGGTACAAGCAGAAGCGTTCAAACAAGTGCAAGAAAAGGAAGTTAAAAGCTTCTTATGGCGGAACATAATATGTCACTTTGGAATACCAAAATAAATCGTGTGCGATAATGGTCCACAATTCATAGGCTCGTAAATCACAGAATTCTTCAAAAGTTGGCAAATCAAGCGGATCACTTCAACGCCGTATCACCCCGTGGCTAATGGTCAAGCTGAGTCAATGAATAAGGTCATCATCAACAATCTAAAGAAGCGGTTGGATAAAGCCAAAGGAAACTGGCCTGATGAATTACCAGCAGTACTATGGGCATACAGAACAACTTCAAATATAGTCACGGGAGAAACTCCGTTCGCACTTGTTTATGGCTCAGAAGCCTTAATACCTGTGGAGATTGGCGAACCAAGCATAAGGTTCTCAACATCCATGGAGGGAGAAAACAACGATGAATTGAGGACCAATCTGGACCTTCTTGAACCACGGAGAGAAGCAGCACTGATACGGATGGCATCTCAAAAATAAATCATAGAGCGTTATTACAACCGTAAAGCTCATCTCAGGTACTTCAAGATTGGGGACTTCGTCCTCAAAAAAGTCTTTCAATCAACGAAAGAAGCAGGTGCAGGAAAGCTAAATCCAAACTGGGAAGGACCTTACAAAATCCGAGGCATAGCTGGGAAAGGCGCCTATGAGTTGGAAGCTATGGACGACAGAGTTCTACCAACAAGCTGGAACGCCATCCATCTAAAGAAGTATTACTTCTAAAAAGAAAAGAATACCCCCCGTCAGGTATCACACGTTCGATTTTATTTTGAACATTTAAAAATTTTACTAACTTTTTTAGATGATAGGCACAAAGCTAACCCATCACCAGATGATGATATTAGACCTGCAAAGACGCGAGGAAATAACACAATTCCCGGTCTAGGGTTACACTTTCTGATGGACGTTTTAAAAGGGTTAAGCAGTCATCATCTAAAAAACTATATACCTTCGAGTCCGGAATGTTTTTCCTTTTCAGGAAAAGGACCACAAGGAAGGAATAATCAAGTGCTCGAGATTTCATTCTTCAAAGCTCAAACACTTGGGGGACTATACAGTATGGAAGGCTAAGACGAAGCAAAGAAGACTATCAGAAAGTCAAAAGCTCGAGCCTAAAGACTCATCTACCCAACGAGACAAGTGATACAAGCAGAATCGAAAGAAATCAAAAGAGTAATCCAAATACAAAACATAATGCAAAAAGCAAAAACCTTCGAACATGTTCAGGTTGAAAGGAAAAATATTAGTCACGAGAAAGAAATGTACATCTTTATACTTATTCAAAGTTGTTGTAACAAAAACAGTTAGGGGTAAAAGATCATCATCAATGTACTCATTCAAAAAACTGTTCTCAAATAAAACAGTTATGGATGAAAGATCTAAATCCTTGTATTTGTTCAAGAAACTGTTATCAAATAAAAACAGTTACGAATAAGAAAACATTTCCCTCGTACTTATTAGAAAACTGTTTCCAAAACAGTTGCGGGTAAAAACCCCAATCTTTATAAAAACTGTTACTAGTAAAAAATAGTTGTTTCCTTGTATTAATATCGAAAAACTGTTACCTATGAAAAACAGTTACGAAATACAAGAGTATATCAAATCTGTTAAACAAAAACAGTTGCAAACATGAGTTTTAGACGATAACCAAACACATGTAAAATGTCATGGAAGTTCAAAAAAAAAACTTTCCTTGGAAACATTCTTAAACATGTGTAAAATTCCTATCACTCTATTGCATTATCATGAAGTTGAGACGTCTTCCTCATGTCAATTATAAAGGGTCCTCTTCCATAAATTATGCCTATTACAAAAAGGCACACATTTAATATGACATCGTGCCTATTACAAAAAGGGACGAGTAGTCTAAAGCATTCTACATGCAAAACTCAGAGGTAAAACTAGAACCTCGAAAAATGAAGCATGCAAAAGACTTAAAGAGTGAAACAAAAACTCAACAAAAGTCATATTAGCATTAATATATTAAAATAGCTAAGCAAAAACCTAAGTATTAACTTATACTTAGCCGTATGGAATTTTTATATATATACATTGAGGTGCCCCTAAGTTGTCATTTGGGGACTTTAAAGAAATCCAAATTTAGCCCCGATGGGACTGGGGGTAACCACCAATTGAGACAAAGAAAAAAGAGAGGGGTGAACCAACTAAATTTCTTCAAGAGGGGGGTTGACTTCACTGGCAGAAGGAGCGGGAGCAACTAGGGATGAAGAGGCATGAGCGGCTGGAGTCTCACCATCAGGTGAAGAAAGGTTATGACCTTGTCGAGCCTTCTCCATGGATTCCTTAGTTTTAGCTATTTTTGCACTAAGGTCGAAACCCTCTTGACTCATTTCCGTCAATGTGTCAAGGCAAGAATTCATGTACGCCCAGCTCACATCGATAGTAGCCACCTCTTCAAGAGCTTCATAATCTCTTGCCCATACTTGAAGCTCAGCTCCCAGTCCGTCCTTTTCCGCTTCCGCAGCTTCATGGGCGGCCCTTAACGGTACAATCGACTCCTCTAGAGTTTGAGCTTTATCTAAAGCCTTACGAAGGTCCTCTTGAGTACGAGTGAGTGATTGCACGAGCTCACCTGAGTACTCCTCCTTCTTCCCCAATAAGTTTTCAAGTCTCTAATCTCCTCTGAGGCACGGGACAGCTGCTCAGCTATCGAAGACTCCAGAACACTTGTCTTTATCAGCCTGACTGTAAGAAGCCTTCTCTACTGCCAGTTCTGCTGCCATGAGTCTCATCTGCCGCTTCAAGGTACTCCTTTCCTCTTCTAAAGCATCCATGTCAATCCTTAGGCTATCATACTGTGCTTTCCAATTATCAGCATCGGCCTGCAACTCTTTTGTCTCCTGGTCCGTGTTTGAAATCCTCTTCATAAGCTCCATGCCTATAAGGTTAATCTACAAGAAATAAACCAGTTAGATATGGTAAATTTCATATATGAAAATGAAAGAGAATAACTTGCATCATACCTTCAAAGAAGTATGCACGACCTCATTGCCCCATGTAAGAGCACCGTGGTTGGCTAGCTTGTCTTTCTCAGAGGGACCTATCAAAGGCTTGAGCCATACTTCGGGCTCACCCATTTTCTTGAAAAGATTCCCCTAAGCTGGAACCTCTATGACCACCTACCGCACCTCTCTACTGGAAGACCCTACTTCCCTAGCGGAAGGCATGGAAGCAGGCAGAGATGAAACAGCAACATGCATGGAGGATTGAGGAGCTGGAGAAGCCACGGGCAAAGCAGCAGGCACAGAGGGTTGAAGAGTTGAGGAAGCCACGGGCAAAGAAACAGCTGAAGCCGTAATAACCAAAGGAGAAGATGAGGCAACTTCTCTTAAAGAAGTAGGAAAGACAGCAGCCAAAGGGACATCGTCAGAAGCAAGGTCAAAACCTTCATGGAACAGGCAATCCACAGACTTATGAACAGGAGAGTGTGAGACATCTTCAAGGATAGAGTGCTCAACCACAGACACGGAAGGCAAGGTCGAGGTGTAGACTCATCATCTGAAACCACCCGCCTTCTCCGTGGCCTGTGTAATAAAGCACCTTCTTCTTCTTATTATTCTTCTATGGAACGAGACTCACCAATCTTCCTCTTTGAGGAAGATGAACCAACAATAATTTCTTAGGCCTGAGCCAAATACATCTTCGGGATAGATGAAGCAGACACCCCACGATCAGAGAACCCTATTAAAAGGGAAAAAGTTAAGTGACAAAGAAGAAGAAACTCGAGTAAGGAAAGAAGCAAGAACAAGAGCTTCACTTACCGTGGGTCTTTACATGCCAACTACACCTCCCAGCGAGGTACTTCCAAGATCTTCTTCTAAAGGAGCAACGGACAATAATTTTTCTACCCAATCACGGATTCCGGAGACATTCTCAACAGTATCCATGATTGCTGAGAGAAGAAGAAACATATACGGTTTTAATAAAACATCTCAAGTTAGAACGAGGAAAAAATAAATAGATGTGAGCTAAAGCATACTCACGTGCGTGATTCCACTTCTCAGGGAAGGGAAGATTTTCTTCACCCACTAAACCAACAGTGGGTACAACAACATACCGGAGGTACCAACCCCTATCCTTATCATCTCCAGGGGTTACCAGCACTCCTTTGCTTCTAGAAGTCAGAGTAAAAACCCATTCATGAAATAAGGTAGGAGAGTAGAGATGAATAAGATGGTTGAAATTAAAAGGAACCAAGGCTAAAGAAGCCAAACTCCTAAGAATGCGACAACTCGCCACACAAGCGGACCAACTTGTCCTAAACAGATATTGAAAAAATGACAGAATTGAATTATGACTGGGTCAATAGGGGGTCTAAACCCTAGAGTGAAAGGGTACGTATAAACAAAAGAATATCCCGTCTTGTAAGACGTTATTATTTGATTACTATTCAGAATATAGACAGGGAAATCAGGCCTCCAAAAACACTCCCTACGAACAAGGGAAATCTGACCCTCAGTTATAAGGGTTGGATACCTTTCGACACTCTCAAGGGAAGAAGATTGGTCTACAAGAACTTGATTATCTCTACCAAAAACAAACTCAGCAGGGAAAATTTCATCAACACCAGGTTCACGAAGGCGTTCACCTCTACCTATAGACAAAGACCGAGAAATCCTAAACCTCGGAGAAACTACAGATCTAGTGGAAGGAGAGGGAACTATCTAAGAAGAAGAGGAGCCCCTCGAAGGAGTGGATCCTAGACTTCTAAGTCTACCACCCCTCCGACTCCTAGTCGGAGCAGAAGACGACGTTAAATTTTCAATATCTATTACTCCTTGAGGAAGGTTTGAAGAAGACATGTTTACAAAGGCAAGAAGAAAGTTCTTTACAAAAGACAAAGTTAGAAAGTGTTTCGTGGAAGCAAAGAAAAGAAGAAATTTATTTATACTTGAGGACAACCGTCAAACATGGAATAAAAGAAAAATAATGATGAAAAGTCATAATTGAAGATGTCACTTCGGGACTGACGCAGCAGCAAAAAGCCCTAAAAGCTGCCGAGTAAATGCAGAACCAATCCGAAAAGGACACGTGGTATGAGCATTAAATGGAAGTGACAAGCAACGCCTATGGTGCAGAGAAGGATACAATGTTTCGAGGAAAAGCGGTGGAAAAATATTCCTACCATAAATGAATATCCACTTACCAAATATTAATCGATAAATATATGGTAAGTGGGGGGACTATCTGTTTTGGTAAAAAAAAAGTTTCACACGTAAGCCAGCTTTTGACAACTTAGCCAGTTACGTGGACATAGGAGAATGCGACAGCTAGATGTGATTCTTTGAAGAGGTACGAAACAAAGAGACACAATTCAATAAACCCTCGAGCTTATCAGCCACGAGAAACTCAACCTGATCAAAACAGGGAAGAGGCACAGTCAGAATGAATCTAGACAAAGCTACGGGCAGATTCAAGGACCCACAATTGATTACTCAAACATTTTAACCGTACCCCAATTACCGTTATCCTTTGTAACGTCTCATTAATGTCATAATTAGTCATTAATGAGCAACCATAGCAAGATTTGTACGTTATATTAAGGAATCTCCTGTATAAGGGAGGGGAATACAACTTGTAAATGCATCTAATTCTCGAATATAATTGACTTCACTTTTCTATATTTCTGCAATATTGTCTATTATTCATTTTTCTCTATTTCCTTGATTATCAGTAACCTGTGTTCATCCTAAAAATAGCTTTAGTCAAAGGGTCTAATTCTTTGGTTAAACAGTAACGACCCGACCAGCCGTTTTGAGCTCTAGTGTGTCGTTCAGCGGTTTGAGACCGTGAACAACTTCACTTCAGGTATTATGACTTGTACGCGTGGTCGGAATTGAAGTTTCGGGTGTTCGGAGTTGATTTGGAAAGAGAATTCTTATTTCAGAAGCTTTAAGTTGGAATAATTGATAGGATTTTTAAGTAAATGACCTCGGATTCGGGATTTGAAGGTTCCAGCAGGTTCACATGATGATTTTTGGACTTGGGCATATGTCCGGATTGGGTTGTGGATGATCCAGGAGCGTTTCGGTGCCTATTGTGGAAGTTATCATTTTGGGAGTATTTCATAAATTTGAGTTAAAGTGCATTTCAACGTTATCGATGTTTGTTTGGGATTCCGAGTCTAGGAATAGCTCCGTATGGTGATTCTGGTATTGGGAGCCGTTCGGAAGTTTATTCGGAGGTCCGTATGTCATTTTGGAGTCGTTTGGCGGAAGTTAGAAATTTTAAGGTTTTGAGAAGTTGGACCGGAAGTGGACTTTTTGATATCGAGGTCGGATTCCGATTCCGAAAGTTGGAGTAGGTCCGTAATGTTGAATATGACTTGTGTGCAACCTTTGAGGTTAATCGGACGTGATTTGATGGATTTTGACATTTGATATTGAAGTTTGAAGTTCTAAAGTTCATAAAGCTTGAATTGGAGTGTGATTAGTGGTTTTAGCATTGTTTGATGTGATTTGAGGCCTCGATCAGGTCCACATTATGTTTTGGAACTGGTTGGTGTGATTGGACAGGGTCTCGAGGGCCCCGAGTGGACTCTGGATGGTCAACGGGTCGACTTTGGCCTTATAAAGGTGCTGAGGCTGTTTTCTTCTGGTGTAACTGCACCTGTGAGGTTTTGGCCATAGGTGCGGAGCTGCAGAAGCGACCTAGGAGTCGCAGAAGCGGGCAGGAGCACAGGTGCAAGGGAAGATCCGCACCTGCGAAGGCGCAGACGTGGAAGGGAGATTGCAGGAACGGGAGCTGCTGGGTTGAGTTAGAGCCGCACCTGCGATGGTTTTCCGCAGGTGCGGAGCCGTAGGAGCGGCTACTGGACCGCAAGTGCGAAGGTCGGGGCTGAGCAGTGTTTTCTTTAAAGCGAAGGGTTTGGCTCAATTCATTTTATTTCGACCATGGGAGCTGATTTTGGAGAAATGTGGAGTTCCATCTTCATCAACTAATAGGGGTAAGTTCTTCATCTCAATTTTGAGTTAAATACATTGATTATGTATTGATTTTAACATGGAAATTAGTAGAAATTTGGGGTTTTGGTGGAAAAAACTAGAATTTGAATTTTAGGATTTTGGCCATGAATTTGGGCATGGAATCGAGAACAAATTATATATTTGAGCTCGTGAGGTTATGGGTAAACTTTATCTTCGAAAAATTTCGGGATCCAGGCATGTGAGCCCGAGGGTGATTTTTATCGACTTTTCGATCGGGGTTAGAAATTGTTATAAATTGGATTATAATGAGTATTCAAGCGTATATTAATGGGTTTGCATAATTATTGGCTAGTTTTGGAGCGATGTGCATCGATTTGAGTTGTTTGAAGGGCTTGGGAGCCGGTTACGGAACTTCGGAGCGAGGTAAGTCTCCTTTCTAACCTTTTAAGAGGGAATTAACCCCATAGATGAATTAAATTATTATGTGCTTCTAATTTTGGGGGCTACGTTCGCACGAGGTAACGAGAGTCCATATGTAGCTACTAGTTATGTCTATGTCTGGGTAGTTTTAGGCTTACATCATGCCTTGTTGATATTATTAGTGATTTATGTTTATCGTTTGCCTTGAGAAGGAGCGGGATTGAGTATGCTTATTAAATACTTTTGAAAGGATTTGAAATTTTTATAAAAGAACGGGGATCTTGAAAGTTTTCAAGGAAATTTCATATTTTGAAAAGAATGAAAGAATGCTTTAATAACTTGAGAAACATATAGTTTTAACCACGTCGCATGAACGATTCGCGAGCGGGGTATTTATTTAAATTAATGTTTGGCCGCGTCGCATGGATGATTCACGAGCGGGGTAATAGATGCATTTATGGTTCGCGCCGTTCGACCCTCGGCAGTGCACAATTTACATTTTATGTTGGATCGGGCGGAACATGCTTGGTGGTATTTATGTATTATAATACTACTGGAAGCCTTTATCTAATTTTTGTGAATTTACTCTTTGGATAACACTTGTTTAAATGAAGGAAGTGTTCGGATTCTTAAATTTTGATGATAAAGTTATTCAGTTGTTTCGCATTCTGAATGCCTATTATTTCTACATATTGTGCTTATTCCAGAGTTCTCGCACAAATTACATTATTGTACCACTAGTAAGTGTCGAAGTCGAACTCTCATCACTACTTCTTCGATGTTAGACGTGATACTTACTGGGTACACGTTGTTTTCGTACTCATACTACACTTCATGTATATCTAGCGGCCTAGTTGGGTGCAGCAACATGGTTGATATGGAGAATTAGGTGAGCTGCACCTCTCGAGACGACCCGCAGCCGGCAGAGTCTCCTTCAGAGTATTGTATTGTAATTTCCTTTCTGTCCAATTTGTATTCCGGACAGTTATTGTATTACATTTTATTTTTCCTCGAATATGCTCATGCACTTGTGACACCGGGTTCTAGGATGATTTCAAGATTATTCAGTAGATAAATTTTGTAAAGACATCATTATTTATTTTTGTGAGGTTTATTATTTATTGTTTAATATTTAAAAGAAATGATTTCGTAAATATTAAAACGAGAATTCTAGTTATATGGTTTTGGGTTGCCTGACTGTAACGACACGACCGATCGTTTTGGGCTCTAGCGCATCATTCAGTAGTTTGAGGCCATGAGTAGCTTCACTTCAGGTATTATGACTTGTTCGCATGGTCGAAATTGAATTTCGGGAGTTTTGGAGTTGAATAGTAAAGAGAATTCTCGTTTCGGGAGCTTTAAGTTGGAAGAATCGACTAAGATTGGATGTTTGAGTAAACGACCTCGAAATCGGGATTTTAAGGTTCTAGCAGGTTCGTATGACGATTTCGGACTTGGGCGCATGCTTGGATCGGGTTTTGGATGGCCTAGAAGCGTTTCGGTGCATATTGCGGAAGTTAGAAATTTAGAAGAATTTCATAAATTTGGATCGAAGTGCATTTCAATGTTATCTATGTCCGTTTGGGATTCCGAGTCTGGGAATAGCTCTATATGGTGATTTTAGTAGTGGGAGCGCTATCGGAAAAAAATTCGGAGGTCCGTAGGTTATTTTGGAGTCATTTGGATAAAGTTAGAAATTTGAAGGTTTTGAGAAGTTTAACCGGAAGTGGACCTTTTGATATCGGGGTCGGATTTCGATTCCGGAAGTTGGAGTAGGACCGTAAGGTTGAATATGACTTGTGTGCAAAATTTGAGGTCAATCAGACGTGATTTGATAGGTTTCGGCATTGAATGAAGAAGTTTGAAATTCTAAAGTTTATCAAGTTTGTATTGGGGTGTGATTCATGATTTTAGCGTTGTTTGATGTGATTTCAAGGCTCGACTAAGTTCGTAATGTGTTATGGGACGGGTTGGTGTGATTTGACGGGGTCCTAGGGGGCCCCGGGTGTATTTCAAATGGTTAACGGATCAAATTTGGACTTGGAGGAAGGGTTGAAGCGGCTGGGCTTCTGGTGTAATCGCACCTGCGAGGTCTTGGCCGCAGAAGTGACCATGGAGGTCGCAGGTGCGATATAGGATAGGAATAGCTGGGACCACAGATGCGCTCATTCAGCCGCAGAAGCGGGACCGCACATACGGAAGTAAGGGCGCAGATACGGAAGTTGAGGGGCTGGAGGAGGAACGCAGAAGCGAATTATGGGTCGCACCTGCGGAACCGCAGAAGCGGTCAAGTGACCACAGGTGCGGAAATGCTAGAGGCAGTGAGGTTCTTTAAATCTGGGGTTTGGCTCATTTCAACCCCCTTTCTTCCATGAGAGGCGATTTTGGAGCAACTTTGAGGTGCCATTTTCACCACCAAGCATGAGGTAAGTGGTTTATACTAGTTTGAGTTAAATACATCGATTATGTATATATTTTAGCATGGAAATTAGTAAAAATTTGGGGTTTTGAAGTAAAACCTAGAAATTTATATTCTTGGATCTTGACCACGATTTTGGGCATGAAATTGGGAGTAAATTATATATTTGGGTTCATAAAGTTATGGGTGATCATTATCTTCGAAAAATTTTGGAATCCGGGCACGTGGGCCGGAGGGTGATTTTTATCGACTTTTCGACCGGGGTTAGGAATTGTTATAAATTGGATTATAATGAGTACTTGAGTATATATTAATGGGTTTGCGTAACTATTGGCTAGTTTTGGAGCGTTGTGCATTGATTTGAGTCATCAGAAGGGCGTGGAATGCCAATTATGGAACTTCGGAGCGAGGTAAGTCTCCTTTCTAACCTTGTAAGAGGGGATTGTCCCCATAGGTGAAATAATTGATTATGTGATACTATTTGTGGGGGTTGCGTACGCACGAGATAACGAGAGTCCGTGCGTAGCTACTATTGTACTTAAGTCCGGGTAGTCTAGGACCCTAAAGCATGCTATAATTGAATTATTTGTAACCTCATTGGCGATTTAAATTGCTTAAGTCACATAAAATTAGTAAATGAACTTCTAAATAAGTTAAACGTTAATTTTTTTCTGAATCGTGAAAAAAAAAAGAATTGACTTTCCCTTGGATGAGTGTTCCCTGATAAAGTATGGATTGACTGTTTGAATGTGTGTATCTATGAGTACCTGCGTCTCATGTATGATTCGCGAGAGGGGTAACTCTATTATTTATAATTGACCGCGTCGCACGTATGATTCGCGAGCGGGGTAATAGATGCATCTATGGTTCGCGCTGTTTGACCCTCCGACAATGCACAATTTACATTTATGTTGGACTGGGTCATTCGACCTCGGCATTACTTGCGCATGATACTTGCTGGGTACTTTCTTTAATTTGAACCGCTTAATGGCCTGGAAATATAAGTTGTCAACTGAAATGACAGAGATTAGAATTTGTTTTTATGAAAGAAGTTGTTCCTTCCTGTCGTTATCTGTTAATTAATCATGACATCCATGTTTAGTATCACACTTAATTATGTTAATTTGACCTCTAGCAAGTGTTAAAGTCGACCTCTCGTCACTACCTCTTCGAGGTTAGGCGGGATACTTACTGAGTACACATTGTTTTCGTACTCATACTACACTTGCTGTGCATTTTTGTTGCACATGCAGATGTATATCTAGTGGCCTCGTTGGGTGCATCGGCTTGGTTGGCAAGGAGACTTAGGTGAGCTGCATCTCTCGAGACGACCCACAGCCAACAGAGTCTCTTTCAGAGTATTGTGTTTATTTTCTGTCCAATTGTATTCCATACAGTTATCGTATTGTACTTTATTTCCTCGAAATTGTTCATGCATTTGTGACCCCGGGTTCTGGGATGATGTTGAAACTATTCGGTAGATAAACCTTGTAAATACATTATTATTTATTCAATGAAGTTTATTATTTATTGTCTAACGTTTAAAAAGAAATAATTTCAAAAAATATTAAAATGAGAATTTAACTAACTATTTTATGTTGGCTTGCCTGACAGTGGTGTCCGGCGCCATCACGACCTTTAAATGGATTCTGGGTCGTGACACTGACAGTGGTGACCGGCGCCATCACGACCTATAATGGAATTTGAGTCATGACAGCTCCGTCCTATCCCACCGAATTCAAAGGCCCACAAAATTTGGGCTAAGTTAGGTTGGGCTGAACCATTGTGATATCTCTAGGTAAACCTAAAATCACATAGAAAGAAATTATCTCGAACCTATAAATTCTTAGAATCAATGTAGGCTTAACTAAAGATAAGACGTAATGGAAAACAAAAATATATATACAGTCAACCCTCTCTATAATAGCCTCGTTTGTTCAGATATGTTTTGGCTTTTATAGTGATGGTCGTTATACACCTATATCAACATTTGACGTTTAAATATTTTTTTACCTGTTATAGATAAAAATTATTCAAAAATCAATTATTTTTCCTTTTTTAGTGTTACATATAAAAGAAAAGAAAACTATTCAAATTTAAATCTAAAATATATGCATATTTCACAACTTAAATATTGAATAAAGCTAATACATTACTAATAAATTCATAAATAAACCTATACATATTAAACTCTAAGGCAGATATTTTAAAGCTACCTAGAAAAATAAATTCATTTAAGATTGATGGAAGAACTTTGTAACTGTAGCTTGTTTCGTAGATTTCATTCTCTTACTAATATAACACTTGAATTGGCGAAGATTCGTGTCAAAATTTTCAGCAAAAGGTATCCAATAGTTTTCTCTCGAAGACAATCTAAGAGCTTAATAGTTAAATTTTATATCTAAATATTTTTTGAATTGGTCTAATGGGAATATATCATGTGCAAATCTTCAAATCTTATATATTATGCAAGATAGAAACTTTGTTTAGTGGATAGATTGTGTGCATATTTGTAGAACTATTAGTAACCTTAAAGATTCTATATGGTTGTTATAGAGGGGTAATTTTACAAAGAACGTTCTGCTATAAATATGGTTGTTTTTGTTACACGTAAAAAGTTGTTATAGAGAGGTAAAATATAAATTAAAAATCATTTTTTGGGGAAAACTTGGCTTTTATAGTTAATGGTTGTTATATAGGAGTGTTGTTATAGAGAGGTCTGACTGTAGGTAATAACTATTAGGGGTCATTTGATAAGATGGATAAATAAAAATAGGTCTGAGATAAATTTAGTATCGCCTTATCCCTTATTTGGTTATTAATCCCGTGATAAGTTATCCAGGATTAAAAATAGTCCTGAGATAACTTAACCTGCCAAATGTTGGAATAATAATCCCAGGATAAGTTATCCTCGAATAAAGTAGAAAAATTGACAATCCCAGGATTAATACAACATACCAAACAATCAACAAGAAATAATATTAGTATAATTAGTTCCAGCATAACTAATCTCAATATAACTAATTTCAATATGGCTAATCCCAGCATAATTTGTCTTCAAAACAAAAGATTCCTTTGTGTGTGTGTCACGACCCGAAATCCACCTAATCGTGATGGAACCAACCCATCAGGTAAGCCAATTAGCAACTATCCAATTCCAATGAAATTTAACAAGACATTAAGTAAAAGAAAATATATACATCTTATACATTCCCCAAGGACTGGTAGTACAAATCATGAGCTTCTAAGATTAGAATATACAAAGCTGGTATGAAATAAATACATCATCTGTTTGAAATGTACATAAATAGATTGTTATGAATCTAAGATTACCATGAACAAGAGGCAGCTACGACCGGAACACAAGTACATCTTCAAATCCAGCTCCCGTCGATCTCAGCAACGTCAGCACCCAACATCTGCACGCAAGGTGCAGAAGTGTAGTATGAGTACAACCGACCCTATGTACTCAATAAGTAACAAACCTAACCTTAGGTTGAAAGTAGTGACGAGCTGGAACAAAGGTCGGGTCCAACACCAATAGTCAGCAACAGTTCATAACCACGTAAATCAATTAATAAAGAAGTAATTCGGAGATGAAATCATCAGCTTATTCATGGTTTCCCCAAAAAAATAGTTCCTCTTTTCAATTATATCAGTGAAAACCCAAATCCTTTGCCGAAATCGTCGAAAATATGAGTAAGTTTGAAAAACAACAATTTTCCCAAAAATCCTTCAACAATAAATAAGATGTTCCATTTTTCTTTCCAGATAGCCAGTGTAAAATATATCACTATGCCCATATGTCAATACGTGTGAGAAGTCATGAATGGCGTGATACCGTACAACGTGAGGAAAAATGCATCTCTATGCCTGTATGTCATATGTGCATGTCAATGCAATGCATCTCAGAGATGAACTATATACTCACACTCTCAAAGTACTCAGTCTCTCTGTCTCACACTTTCCACTCATCATGCTCAATAACTCGACATGCTCAGTCATTCAATACTGTATATGGCAAATCTAGCCCAGAGAAGATCCATCCCAAATATATACGTAGCAACTGCCAGTCAATCACTCAGTACTGTATAAGGCCAATCCAGCCCGGGGAAGATCCATCCCCAAATACAAATTCTTCGGACAAGAACCATGTCCAGGGAAGGTCCTTCCCTGAATATATATCAACCGCGCTCACTGGGGGTGTGCGCAGACTCCGGAGTGTCTCCTTCACCCCAAGTGTTATATCAAGCCAATCATGGCACAAATAAATATAACCTGATGCGGCCCGATCCCATAATATAATCAATATAACATGTTGTTGCGCGTAGCGCAATCCCATAATATCACTCATACTCAGGCCCTCGACCTCACTCAGTCATCAACCTCTCTAGTCTCTCAGGATCACAATGCCATGAAAGTAGCCCAAAATGATGATATGATGTGTAAATAGATAGCAACAAAGACTGAGATATGATATGAAAGGAATGAACATGACTGAGTATGAAATTGCAATTTAAACAAGTAACTCAGGAGCAATATGACCTCAGTGGTCCCCAGAAAAATAATCATGAAGCTTAGACATGGTTTATATCATGGATCACAGCTCAATAGCTCTAGTGCGTAAAGATTTCATGGTTGCAGATAATATAAGGCAGCTACACAGTACAACAAGAATAACAGAGTCACAATTCACACGGTGCAGGCCCACATGCCCGTCACCTAACATGTGCATCACCTCAACACCAAACACATAGCATGTAATTCGGGGTTTCATACCCTCATCACCAAGTTTAGAAGTGTTACTTACCTTGAACAAGCCAAATCCAATACAACAAGCCCAATAATGCCCCAAAGATGCCATCACGCACGTACCGGCCTACGAACGGCTCGAATCTAGCGAAAAACAACTCAAATACATCAAATAATGCCAAAGGAAACAAACCTAATCGAAAAAGGCCGAATCATTAATCAAAGCCCAAAAATCATCCCAAAAGTCGAACTCGGGCCTGCACCTCGGAATCCAACAAAACTCAAAAAATCCGACAACCAATTTAATTACGAGTCCAACCATACTAGTTTCACTCAAATTCGACTCCAAATCGATGTTCAAAACTCAAAAATTTACATTAAGAAACTTTAGGCTAAAACCCCCAGTTTCTCTTTAAAATTCATCAACCAGTTGCTAAAAATAAGATAGATTCATGAAATAAGATCAAAACCAAGTGTAGAATACTTACCCCAATCCTTTTGATAAAAATTGCTCCAAAAATCGCCTCAATTCGAGTCCCACATCTCAAAATATGATAAAAGAACCAAAACCTCAATTTTATAGTTTCTGCCCAGCAGATTCCGCATTTGCAGACAAGTGGCCGCATTTGTGACCTTCTCTTTGGCGGGAAAAGACTCGCATTTTTGAGACAGGCCGCTTCTGCGATGAGCATTTGCGATCGCGCTTCTGCGCCTGAAGAACCGCTTCTACAAAGCCTCCCCAACCAGCTCTCATCTTGCTTCTGCGACTACATTATCGCTTCTGCGACCACCGCACCTACGCAATTTCAACCGCAGGTACGCAGCACCAACACCAACAACAACAACTGCCAATAATCAAATAAGAATGAAAAATGGTCTGAACCTCGTCCGAAACTCACCCAAGTCACTCTGGACCCCGTCCAAATATACCGACAAGTCCCATAACATAACACGGACCTACTCGATACCTTAAATCACACCTAACAACATCGGAACGACGAATCGAGCCTCATATGAAACTTGATGAACTTTGAACTTTCAATTTTCAAAACTCGCGTCGAAACATATCAAATCAACCTGGAATGAACCCAAATTTTGCACACAAGTTTGGAATGACATAACGAAGCTATTACAATTCCCGGAACCATAATCCGAATCCGATATCCAATGTCAACTTCTGATCAAACGTATGGACTTTCCAAACCTTTAAATTTCCAATTTTTGCCAATTTGTGCCGTAAACTTCTAGAAACATCCAAATGCAAATTCAGGTATACGCCCGAGTCTAAAATTACCATCCGGACCTATCGGAACCATCTAAACTCCATTCCGTGGTCAAATTCACAAAAAAGTAAAACTTGGCCAACTCTTCCAATTTAAAGCTTTAACAATGAAATTCATTCTTCCAAATCGATTCTGAATAACCTGAAAACTAAAATGGATGATTCACATAAGTCATAATATATATGGGAAAAGGTTACGACATTATATATGCACCACCACCTGATCAGCTGGTATACGTTGATGATTTTTCCCATAGTGGCCGAGATGATATGGTGGGATGCCCTCAGAGGCTTGATGATGTTATGGACACATATACCTATGCATGGTATGATATTTATACGCATATGCATGGCATTATAAATGTTACATGATTCACAGAGCTATTCAGACATACATGTTGAGTCTTTTACTCTATGTTTCTCTTATGTCTTTTATTTATTGAATTTTATTCCTTACAACTCGGTGCATTATTTGTACTGACGTCCCTTTTGCTTGGGGACATTGCATTTCATGCCCGTAGATCCCGATAGACAGGTTAAGAGTCCTCCAAGTAGGCTATCAACTCAGCGGAAGGTGTTGGTGCACTCCATTTGCTCCGGAGTTGCTTCTT
Organism: Nicotiana knightiana; assembly: GCA_005239525.1. NCBI lineage: Eukaryota > Viridiplantae > Streptophyta > Magnoliopsida > Solanales > Solanaceae > Nicotiana > Nicotiana knightiana. The sequence goes on from ML433592.1 coordinate 58,377, forward strand.
TGGTCAGTATAATTAGGACATGTATTGATTGGTATGGCGGGGCCCAGTCCTGACCTTTATGATACTCACGTACTCTTAGAGGCTTGTAGGCAGATGTCATGTATACGGATACTAGTATGGCCTTGTCAGCCTATGTTTTGTGTTTACAAATGATCATTTTGGTCTTATAGACCCGTATGTCATATGTATAAGTTTGGATTACATGTTGGGTCGTCCAATGTCGAGTATTTCCTCATGTTTTATTCTACTTATCTCACAGAACCTCTCCGGATCATTTACTTATGATAGTATGATACAAAAGATACGTTATGTTGGTACTTGGTTGAGTAAGGTACCGAGTGCCTGTTGCGGCCCATCGGTTTGGGTCGTGACAAAAGTGGTACCAGAGCAGTTCTGTCCTGAGGAGTCTACAAGTCGTGTCTAGTAGAGTCTTGTTTATGGGTGTGTTGTGCACCACACTTATAAACGGGAGGCTATAGGACATTTAGGACTATCACTCTTTCTTCTTACTTTAGATCGTGTGGTACAGCTAAGTTGTAAGAACTCAATTTCCTAAACTCTATCTTATTCATAATACGACGATGCCTATATCCAGAAAGACGGTTAGTAAGAGATATAGCTGTGGAAGAGTTGAGTCAGAGGAACTCGATTTTTGCATCATGCTTATGATGGGTAAAAATGAGGTATTTAGCAGATCATGTGCGTACTAAGATGTGTAAGCTTCTTGATAAGTATTCCTAAGGCAAGAATGTCTATCAACTCTTATGGCAAGAAGGAATAAGATAATCAGAAGGTAGACACAAGTTTCAGCAAGTAAAAGAAGCAAGGTGAAGAAGGATACGAGGTACCCCAGTTAATGAACATTAACAGAATTTACAATTCAAGCAGATAAATATAAGCATTTTGAGTTACCTTCAATTGGAACAGAGGTATGCACAATTAGTCAAACCATCTGATTTATGCTCCATGGGAGCCAACATATATAGTTTAAGTGAAGGGCGGAATATCATGATCCAGCTGGGGTTAGAGTAACCCAAAATAGTGGATGGATTGTTTGTGTTAATTGACATTCCTGAAGGATATTGCAAATGTGCTAATAGATCTCCTTGTGAGACACCCAAATGGTGCACTCTGAAATAATACATTATACGGAGCTAATCATGCCCGTAAACTACCGAGCAAAGTGAAAATTCTCAAATAATCGGCCGGGTCGTTACATCCTCCCTCATTTAAACAAACGTTCATCCTCGAACGTGCCAAGAGTTGTTCCCAAAGATATCAAACCACCGTGTAACCTTATCACACATATACCCGAGGGTGATCACACGTCACCCTATCCCTTATTGGCCTAACAACACAACATACTGATATCAGTAATTCAATTTTAGCCCATAGACCTTCGAATCCAATTTTTCCAACATTCGAAATTTCCTATAAGACCCAAATCTCGATTCCACACACTGTATAAGTCTGAACAAGCTATATCAAGTCATAACCATAGCCCAAGATGAAATCACGTGATATACACATAACTCAAATACTCATAGCAGTAAGTTTTGACCACAATAGTTGTTCGATAACCAACTCGACAACAGTAATGAACCTCATATCAACAAAACCTCATCCTAAAACCCTTGTATGCCGATAATGAAAGAACACACATAAACTCATAACCATTCATCAAGTCAACAAGTCATGGAGCTCCCTCTCCTTCGACAAGGACCATAGCAATTTCTAAGTCGACTTTCGATAATATCCTCCAAATATACTGCAATCAAATCCGATAAAACCCATCCTAGATTCGATGACTTCATCTTATCAAATACCAACTACTCTACTGACATGCCACACCAATACTACCCAGAGCTACAAACCGTGCAATCCATGCACTCATACGCAATAATTCAAATGTACTCAAACATGGAAAATGACTCAAATGGGAGAACCGTCACGCAAGCTCAACAAATGCCGCCACAACGCAATGCTAAAATCCCATCACACACCATAGAACCATAACACACGAATCTAACACAAAGGATTATATCTCAACATAACTCTGCCGCAATACGCGACCCATCCAAACACTGGTCCATATGAGATACTTCGGGCCACCATTCTTAAAAATCAATAACCACGCGCAATTCGACATCAAGTACCCAATATGCATTGCCATAACCACGGAGAAGCAAATGACGCAATGTCACACAAGCCCGAAGGGACATAACCGATGCGTAATCAATCATGCAACACCCAAATACCCATCTCGCTCAAATTTTGCTATAAAGCCCAAATGGAAACGCACCATGTGTGCAAACAGATCACAACCCCTCGTGGAATAGAGGAGTAACTCATAGAAAATATCAGAACACGAACGAGCTCAACTCTAACTGAATAACCATCCCCCAACCGTAACAGTACAAAGTCAACCAATCCGACTCGGTGTAGAACACACATCCTCATTGGGCGTATCAATGGGCCCCGAATAAACTCTGGTCATCCACAAATAGATAAATAACCCTCTGAAGGTCGAAAATGACTAAATCATAGCATATACTATCATCTGGCTAGCTTTTTGGCCATATCTTCACAGTCCACAACCATGAAAAAATCTGCTTCTAAAAAGTTTTGATCTCCAAATCCATATATTACACGAATCACCATATAATTCCTAACACATCTCTCATACACGATCAACCAACGAGGAATACCTCTATAATTCTTCTTTGCCACATAGCAAAATCTGAATATCAATAATAGATCAACCCGGCGAGCACCACAATACCAATGAAGCATCCGTAAGTCAAAACACAATGCGCCTTCTGAAATGCGCACCCTTCTCAGGCAATACCAAGTAGTAATATCATTCACCTAGTCATATGAAACCATCCATGCTGCCTAAGAATTTATGTCATTCCCTTCAAAACTGACTCGTGACCTTGCACATGCAAATCTCTATCCCACACTATACACGACATTGATCATGGCGTCATATGAAAAGTACGAGAATCTCATAATCAACTCTCAGTCGCAAGCACATTTGATCTCATCAAGGAGAAAATCCCAATACGCAACATGTTCCTCACGCCAGTAGGAAAATATTCGTCTCAACTAAGGGTGGCAAGTAGGCCGGTCCAGGACCGCGGGCCAAACGGGCCTGGACCGGTTGGACTGTTGTTCATGGGCCTGGTCCGAGCTTCTAGGCCGGTTCTTCACATTAGGATCGCTAGGACCGGGACCGTTTGGGACCGGGACCAGACCGGTCTCTGGCGGGCCAACGGTCCCAACGGTCAAAATTCAAAAAAAATCTATTGGGCTTTAAAAAATCTACCTGTTGGCCTTTAAAAAAAGCCGTTGGCTATTTACAAAATAGCCATTTAATCCTCCAACTTTATTTTAACCCCAAACTTTTTATAATTACACTTTTTCCCTATTTTCAACTATAAATACCCCCTCATTCTTTCATTTTTCTTACAAAATCGTTAATCTATCACAATCTCTCTCTAATTTTCTTCTATAATTGCTACTATTTCTTACTTTATTGTTACACGTTGTGAAAAAATTATGAAGTTGGTGAATTGAAGTCTTCAAGTCTTCAACGATAATCAATTTTCAACAAGTTGTTCGTCAATTCGGTAAACTTGTTCCAACTCTTAAGTTTTAATATTATACTTTTGTTTGTTTTATTTATTTTCTATTGCTTGATTTATCAAGATGGCTTCCTTAAAAAAACTTTTTGGTAAAAATAAGGAAAAATCCAAGAGTGGCGAATCTAGTGGTTAATATGTTCCTCCTCCACTGCCCCCCTCCCCGAACCAAACCTCATATCCTTCCTACACCTACTATTCTTGATAGCGATAATAGTTTATTACAATTTACTGAGAGTCCATTTTGCCATAATATTGGAGTTGGTGAAGAATTAAATCATGATATTTATTCTAATCCAACTATTGATGAAAATGATGATGAGGAAATAGATTTTGATGAAACTCAGTTAGATGATGATACACCCATTAGTCCTGCTCCTGAAGTTAACCCAACTAGAGATAACCTTTGTTACACCCCCACAATATTACGTCAATATTACGTCCCGCAGTATTATATTACGACAATATTATGTTCTGCAGTAATATGTTACGACGATGTTACCCTCTACAGTATTACATTACGGTGATGTTACGCTTTGCAGTAATAAGTTACGATAGTGTTGCACCCTGCAGTATTGTACGTTGAATTTGTCGTAATGTAATTGACATCAGTCCAAGAAAAATATTATTTGGAGATTATAAGGATTGTAAGTGATGCATAATTTCGTGAAGGTGAGAGGGGAAGAAAGTCGAAGAAAATGAATTTCGTTGAAATTTGGTATTTTGGGATAAAATACGGCTCAAGCTAAAATACTCGGCACTTATGGATTAGTACCATACAAGGTACCACATGACCATAATAGTAAGGCGTATAAGGTATGTGAAAAGCGAGTAATATTTTAAGTAAGTGAGAATAATTCTCAAATTTTTGGGTAATTGGTTAATTACCGAGTAACAGGACATTATCCGATTAACTAATAAGTGGATAAAATTTAATTAACTAATATCCCACCCCCGCCCAACGTGGCATGAAGCCACAAGAATGGAGGTTGCCGCCTAGACAAGAATGAGTATAGAATGGACATCTAAGTTGTCTAATTATTCCAAAGTCCAACATGATTAAAAAAGGAATCAAAATATATCCTTTCAAAATCAGAATGTCGTTCAACATTTTAAATTAAAGATTTTCCATCTTTCTTGGTTTGAAATAAAGACGTGAGAAATCAAAGACAATTCCTTCATTCAAGATCAAACAACCATTTTACATTTTGTCTTTGATTCATAAACCAAAACGTTAAAGAGTAGAATCAAAACAAATTCATCCAAATTTCGTTTCAAGATTTCAAGCAGAAATCTCGTCCATATTTCACAAAAGCAGATTCGTTCAAATAACTCCAGGAACAGGTATGTTAAGGCTATTCCTTCTTTCTTTTGGCATGGTCCAAATTATACTGAAGAAACGAGCAAATACACAGTTTCTATAAATTACTCTATTCATAGAAATACTAGGGGTGTCTATATCCTTGATTCCCCATGTGAATTATTATTATCTTCTGTTCATGGGTCTCAAAAATACGTATGTTGGTAAAGTTTATTTCATGATATTAATCAGAGGCATAATGGCCTTATGACGTACCGAGAGATTTTATCGATGTATTTAATATGCATTTCGTTGGGTCCCAAACGCACACGCAAGTATACGTGGTCGACAAGTAATATAGGATTATAAGTCCAGATATCGTACCCACAGAGACTTGTGATTAACTATCAACTAAATTAAACCCAAATAATTAATCTATTCAAGCGAATACTAAAGTATGAATATTTAAGTAAAATTAATCTAGAATAGTAAACTATGAAATTAAAGAAATAAATTGGCAAAATTAGACACGAATTCAATAAGAGACAATATTCTAGAGCTATGGGAGAGCAAACAATCCTGTTGAGTTTTCCACTTCAATCGTCTGATTAATTTATCTGGTTTATTGATTGACGAGGTTAATATTGCTCGTAGCCTTCTTCCGAAGTACAACTCGCTTATTCAAGCTAACCTAATGCCTATATTCCTATGAAATTAGGATTAACAAGAATGCATTAATAATTCCTGTGTAATAACCAAGCAAAGCGATTAGGTATATTCCTATCCTAACCGCAAATCCGCTCACCTGAAGGGTTAAGATCTTGCTCTACCCAATCTTATATGCAATATAGAATTCCCTCTCCCGAGTTCAATCCTAGATTCATAGATAGTATTCAATTGGTGATCAAGAAATCAAATAAATAAGCTCAATATTGAATAAATAAACCAATATGATAAAATAATAAGAACAATTCAAGCTTCAAACTACAATGTTCATGTAGCACCCAAATCTCTAGAACTAATAAACTATGAAATTAAAGGAAGAGAAGAGAAGAAAAACTAGGTAGAAGCCTCCTTCAAGCGTGATGTGTGTTCCTCCACGTCAAATCCCCCTCGTGAAATCTCCCACGTCCAATCCCTTTAAGTTGTGTTTTTGGGTCTATTTATAAGTTTGGGACAAACTCTAACCGTGTAGCAGACTTCCATTCAAACCGGGAAACACTTAAAACCTTCAAAACTCGGAATTGACCGGACAGGGACCCAGGAGTTAAGCCCCAAACGCCCCCTTATAGCCTGGGCAAGCCTGGCGTTAGGGGCCAAACGCCCCACTAACGCCAGGGTCAGCCTGGCTTTAGGGGCCAAACGCCCGGCTAATGCCCGGGTGTTTCCTTTTTGACTCTTAATTTTTGACGTTTATGCATCCATTTAGCTCGGCTTCCATCTCTAATTCACCTACACATGAAATAGACTCCATTATGCACATATAACGTGTATTTTTATCATTAAAGCACACAGTATGTAAGGTATATAATGCTTAAAACCATGAATTCTAGCCACGCATCAATACCCCACACTTAGACTCTTGCTCGTCCTCGAGCAATATCCTTCAACACGTACACATTTCATCAAAAAGGAGTATTTTACTTTTCAATCACACACATTACCCCTTAACTATAATCGATACCGGCAATCAAGTATGAACATACAAAATTTCACATTCTTTCCCTTCTTTAAACATGCCCACGTATAACAATTTAATCAATCACACGAATCAACCTAATTGCAACCACCCAACCTCAAGAGTCGACTTGCAACTACTAAGCCCTCTCAATTCACGCACCTACC
>MDKJ01176625.1:0-61978 GCA_005239525.1 Nicotiana knightiana
ACGATTGTTGCAATATATTTCGGTCTTGATTTTATTTTCTCGACGCAATTTATTGTCTACAAGTACAACCACAGAGTAGCTTGCCCGATCTAAATAATGAAGCATACTGGGAAGTAGAAGACTTGACCGTTTAGTTTGAGATGATTTAAGTTTGAAACTTATTTAATTTGATTTGAGATAATTTTTTTTGATTTTATTGACTTTGTTTTTTAAAACGTGTGGTATTTTTTTTGTTTATAAATGTGAATTATATTTGTGTTATACAATCCTACCTTCAACATTCAACATATTTGTGTTAGGTGCATTTTTAAAAAAAAGGATAAAATCGTGCCTAATCCCCCTCTCTTCTTACATGAAATACAACAACTACACTGCCAATGCAGTGTAGATTTTACCAAAAGAGAAAAAAAATACCAAACCAACCTATTTAACTACCCAATATAGCATTTACTTTTACAAATTAATAACATACCAACCCGTTTAACTTCCCAATACATCATTTACTCTACCATTTCAGATTTTTTAAATGATAAAAAAAATTATAGTAAAGAAAACCAAGATGCAAATTAAAATTTCAAAACAAAATACTTCAAATGTTATTAATGGTGGGAGTTGAATTAATCGTGTGGGTTGAGTTGTATTTACTGTTTCGAATTTCAAGTAAATATTAAATACAATTTAATACTAACACTATTCACATACCAACTTTTTGAATGAAACACTATTCACATTTCCACCATATAGTTAGGGTTTGTATTTGCATGAATATTATATTCCAACCATGATAATATACTAAAACGATACAAAAAAAAATTATAACAAACGGAAAATTTAATTACATTAATATTTATAACAAAATGTACACATTAGTTAATTTCAAACAAAACTTACACAAAACGTACACATTACTGGATGAAAATTAAATAAAAAACAACAAAAGTGAAAAAACAAGACAAACATGGATTTCCAACAAACATAACCTACAAACTAGTTAATTTCAACCGGATCTTATGGAGTTCCTTGCCCTTTCACTTGCACTTTGAAGACAACAACTATAAACTACCTACTAACCTTCTACCTTAATCCTCGACCTCCACACTCTCCTATCAAAGATCATCTACTCAGTGAGCTGAAGCAGCATCATATCTTGTCTTAAATGGTCTTAAACATGACATGAAATTTTTTGACTATAAAAATAATTAAGGGTAAACATTGAACTCATTTGGCAAAGGGGGAATTGTTTCTGTTGCTCTTATATTCGCAGCAAATGCTTCGTTCACTTGCATTAGAGAAAAATTCCAAAGTTTCATTTTTATCTTTCTGCTGAAAACTTTCTCTCCTCTATCTCGAGTCTCGACTATATTTAAAAACTGATTATTTTGTAAATTAAAATATGTCTTCTACAACCCCACTTTAATTAACTAGTAGTGATAAATAAAGTAGATTTCAGGTCGGATGGCACAACTTTTAAATACTTAGTGACTCTTTACTTAATGAATAAAAAGTATATAATTAGTACTTTGAAGGGCGTAGGATAATAAATATTTGAAGTGAGTGTCCTAGTTGCATGAAAAGAAGAAAAAACTCCAAAACACGTGACATTACCATACTGAATTAAAGGGCCAGTAGCGCACGGTTTGGCCTCTCTACTTAATTACCAGGCTTGGCTTGTATTTGTTGTAGAGTTTGATCGAGCTTGTGTACATGATCATATGTACTGACTATACAGGTATAGATTTAAGAGCAACTGACCTTTAGCCTGAGTTTCTTTTCCTTTTTTTTAACCTTTATTTCTCTCTTCGTGTTTAATTTGAGAAATGTGGAGTTTTAACACTAAAGCTTGTACGAATAATATTGGCCAAAATTCAATTTCAGCTCGTAAATATTGCACCATAGTTCTCATCAAAAATTGTTGCGCAAATGGATTATCTTTCCCATAAAAGGCGAAGGGAGTATTATTTTCCAACAATTAAAGTTTAAGGGGTTTAAGTGGAAGTTACTCTTGTTTCTTAAAGAGACTAATAAAGAAATAATGTTGTCATATAAAATGAAAACAATGAAAGTAATATACAAGTAGTAAAACTATTAAGAACTTAACCTATTTGAATTTGAAAGTAAAGAAATCACAATCTAGATGAGCAATTATCTTTTAAATGATTGAGAAAAAAAAAATAGATGGACGGTTAAGATTATGTGTCTAAGATGTTCAACGACATATACAACTAAAAAATAAATACAATGACTCACTTGAATTTATCGCATATTGAATAATAAAGAAAAGTTTACGAGTTCCAAAGTTATGAGTTCGGAGGTTTATGGGTTTAAAAATTACAAAAGTTTACGGGTTCGAAATTTAGTGATTAGGAAGTTTATGAAATTTGTGGGTTCGAAAGTTCATGACTTTATGCATATTGTATCAAAATTATTTATTATGGATACAAAACTTCTGCTTTAGATGACTCCCGCTGAAATTTTGTGATCTCCGCCAGTACATTGAGAGACTTTTTATCTTCTTCTATAAGGGGGTTGATTACCATTCTCGCCAGCATTGGAGAATAAAACCTAGATAAGCTGCATTTCAGCGTCTGCTCCTGCTAAACTCTTAATCTCAACTGTCCTCAGGTCATATCTGAGAAGCTTGCAGGAATCTCATCAACAACACCACATGGCACACGTTCATAATACTCGCCCCCCTCTAAGAAAGATCGAGAAAAATCCATCATCCCGAACTTAAAATTGAAGACCTAATGAGCATGCAAAATAAGAATATCATTGATAACCTGAATTTCAATCTCTTCTAAATACGGGGAGCTTCTTATCAAGCAAAGAGCAAATGAAAGATCAAAGAATTCTCCCAGACAAATCCAAGATAAGTAAAGGCGTTTAAGACAGTTAAAAATCAGCATCCACGGCCTAGGAAGAAATTCTCAAGAATCAGGATAACGCAAAGCCCAAAAGATGGTACATGTATAAAAATGCATTATATTCAAGTCATGAAGCAACACTTACCTGGCAATTGAAGTTATTCCAGCTGAGAAGCGCGAGAGCAGGAATAGACTCAAAAAATCTTGGCGAGATCATGTTCTGCTTCTACAGAAAATGCTGTAGGCATATATGAAACTTTGGAAAGAAGAGGGACATGTTTTAGACGTATAAAATGTATATCACCAATGAAGACAAAAGACCTCAGCTTGGGAGCACTAATTTCCACGGGGTGGTTTGAAGTATCTGAGTATTGCAGCACCAAGTTCTCAAGCAACGGGCTATGGGAGATTAAACTCCCAAGCAATTCAGAAGAAATTGTAACTCCACTTAGTGTTAAGCTAATTAACCGTTCGAATCCCTTAAAGACTGGCAAAGGACGGATTATACATCCTTGGAGAGTCAAATGCCTCAAATGCAAACATGTGAAAAATGAAGAAGGCAATGTGTACCGGTTAGCCCGTGAAAGTTCAAGAACAAGATGCTGAATGCCATTCCTAGAATATTATTAAGATCATTATTCAAAAGGGAAAACCAAACAAACAATAAACAAGGATCACACATTATCCTTTGCTGCTATTGAGCTATAACATTATCAACTGAATCAATAGCTATAAGACAAGGAGACAAAAAGTTGTTCAATTCGGCTAGATTTGACATCAAACTATTTGTAACTTTATTACCTTTCTGTTTTATTTTTAAAATTTTTGTACTAAGAACTTTACCGGAAACAGCCTCTACTCTGTGATAAGGTCTGCGTACACACTACCCTCCTCAGACCCCACTTGTGAGATTATACTGGGTTGTTGTTGTACTAATAGCTTTGCTACTAAGTTATACAGTCTAATTAGTCTTAGTAGTTTATCACCACAATGTACATAATTTTGAGATGACTCGGTACGTGTAAATAGGGGTGGAGCTACAGTGCCGAGTGCGGGTTCGGTACCACTAGATACTTCAACACCTAAATGTTACTTCAGTTATCAAAACATACAAAATAGTTAACCAAACAGTGGCGTACATTGGATTTCTTTAACCGGTGTCAACCTATTGTAACAATTCAGATATATGACTTTGGGTCTGAGGCTGTGTGTTCTTATTCCAAATTGATGTTTACTCTGCATTATTTATTATACGGTGTCAACTTACTATATGTATACATATTATTTTTAACAAAAATACTTTTAAAAGCCTCAGTTAGAGTTTGTTCTACGCAGCCTTACCCTGTAGTGCTGTAAGAGGCTGTTTCATATGATACTACTTAGTCCTTTGCCACGGCCTAGAAGGGGTGTCATCTAACACCACTTTATCGAATTTTTTTACTAAATATATGTATAGTATTTTTCTATAAAAGAATGTGTATATGTATATATAGAGTAAGCCAACAGTACACTGCTTAGAAAACTATGCAAAGTACACACCGACGAATGTGCTACATTCATGATAAGGTTAACCCCCATCAAGTTTTAAGCAAAACCCAATTCAATTTCAGCAGATTTAACTATAACATTTACATTTGAACTATATTAACTAGGAAAATTCTTCAATCTTTCAAGCTCTTTATGCCACTTTGTTTCACTCTGCCCTCTGATATGCAGCTCCATTCCAATATATTTGATCCTCTGAGAGTAAGCTATTGTTTCCTCTTAAAATCTTCTTTGGTTTCTCTCTGCCCAGATATCGTACACCATTGCTGTGAATAAAAATGTCAGTATTTCCCTCTAGCTTTGCTGGCACTTCTTCTTTTCAACCATTCAATCTCCTCTTCCTAGCTACCAATATGATGTTTTTCATTCAACCATTGTAGCAGTAGAGTCCATATTGTTTTGGAGTAATCACATCTAAACCATATATGCTCCATTGACTCCTCCTCTTTTGTTGCACATAGCACACATTCATTTGCTACTGTTATTCCCCATCTCCTTTGTCGATCAACTTTAGCTAATTTCCTATGTACTGCTAACCATAGAATGAATCTATGTTTTGGTATTGCTTTGGAACCTGTTAGTACTCTCTTCCACAAGCTTTTCTGAAACTGAGGTCCCATAACAATATATAGTTGTTTGATGCTAAATTTGCCATTTCTATAATACTTGTTCAACTCAGTACTTGTATGCTTTTCCATAAACCAATACTTGATATAAAAAATCTTCCTAACAAGCCAGCATGCCTGTTTAGGAGTATCCATTGTCATACTATCTTGCTCTTTGATGTAGTAGCTATGTATCCATTATATCCATAGGGTATCCTTCTTTGCACTAACTGCTCATAACAGTTTACACAATGCAGCTTTGTTCCATACATGAATGTCCAGTATATTTAAGCCACCTGCTGAGAAATGGCATATATACTGTGTCCCATGCAATTAAAGCTCTCCTAGATGGCTCACCCCTTCCTGTCCACAAGAATGTTCTGCAAGTTGTGACTATTAGCTTAAGAATTTTCTTTGGCAGTGAAACACATGCGCCCAGTAAGTCTGCATTTCAAAAATTACACTTCTCAGCAATTGGAGCCTTCCACTGTATGAGAGAAGCTTGGCAGTCCATCAATTAATCCTAGCTGTGATCTTCTCGATCAATGGCATACACTGTTGAACAGTCAGCTTCTTTGAAGATAATGGTACTCCAAGGTATTTAAATGGTAGCTCCCCTAGTGTAAATTGCATCTCTTCTTAAAATCATTTCCTTGAATTCCCTTGTAACACCTGCAATGTATAAAGCACTCTTCTCCATGTTAGCCTTAAGACCAGACACTTCTGAAAAATGGTTGAACCTGTCTAATAGCAATCTGATAGACACCTTATCTACTCTACAGCACAAAATCAAATCATCTGCAAAGCATATGTGTGTAATGTTATCTCTGGTGCACCTCGGATGGTAATTAAAATCAGGATTATCCTGCAGTTTCTTCAATGCCCTGTTCAGATATTCCATCACCAAAACAAAAAGATAAGGAGACATTATATCACCTTGTCTTAACCCCTTTTTCCCTTGAAATTTAGTTGTTAAACCTCCATTTAATATCAAGGAGTAGCTGACAGTAGATACACATTTCATTATCAGCTCCACAAACTTAATCGGCATACAATACTCTATCAATATCATCTTTAGAAAAGGCCATTCAACTAAGTCATATGCTTTCCTTATATCCCCATTTATACAGCATCTTGTTGAGACTCCTTTTTGAGTGTATCCCTTGACCAATTCATGGGCAACAATAACATTGTCAAGTATGTTTCTCCCTTCTATAAATGCTGATTGAGAAGGTCCACAATGGAATCCACCACCAACTTCAACTTTGTTGTGAGAAGCTTTGAAATGATCTTATATCAGTAGTGCAACAGGCAATAGGTCGAAACTCTTTGACAGAATTTGGGCTAGCAACCTTAGGAACCAGTGTTATTGTTGTACAGTTAACACTATGTAAAAACTTCCCAGGGCTAAAGAATTCTTGTACTGCTTATTTAACCTATTCTCCAATGATGTACCAGTATTATTTGAAGAACTCTGCTGGAAAACCATCTATTCCTGGTGCTTTGTCGTTTGGTAGCTCCTTCACTGCCTTATCAATATCTTCCACAGTTACTGGGGCTGTAAGCAATTGTTGTTGCTCCTTTGTGAGACAATGTCCATCCCTAGCTGTTTCAAGATCAATACAGGGAATTTCTCTAGTTGAAGTACCCAATAGCAATCGAAAGAAGCTTCTAAATTCTTTTTCAATCTGCTTTGGCTCTGTCACCCTACTCCCTTGTTCATTACAGATAGATGCAATTCTGTTTCTTGCCTGCCTAGCTTTTAGGTGAGCATGAAAGAACTTAGAATTTTTATCTCCTGCTTTTATCCACATTGCTCTTAACCTTTGTCTGAGAACTTGTTCATTTACCCCTTCCTATTTCTCAGTCTGCATAAACAACTCCCTTTCCTGATCAATTAACTGTTGATTGAGTGGATCATCATCCAGCTTCCTTTGAGTATTATGCAGCTCCATCCTTAGATTCTCAAGATTCTTCTCCAGTGAATTCATCTCCTTGTTCATCTGTCTTGTTCTGTCCTTTAGTCTTTGCAATTTCACCCAAAGAGAGTATATAGCATACTCCTTAATTCTTTGATTCCAGACCCCATGCACATTCTCTTTAAACTCCTTTTGATATAACAGAACATTGTAAAGCCTAAAAGGCTTTTGTAAGTGGTTCTTTGCCTCTTCAGTATTTATAACAATAGGTGAGTGATCAGAAATTCCTGGCAGTTCATACACAGCTTCTAGACTGCTGTACTTTGTAAGCCAAGAAGCATTTCAAAACACCCAATTAATATTGTTATATATTCTATCCCTTGCATCCCTTTTATTGCAGCATGACCACTGACAACCTTTTCTATTCAACTGCCCTAGTCCAATGTCCTTTATACATTCTTGAAAGTCCACTAATTCAACTTGATATATAGGTTGCCCATTTATTCTATCATTAACAGACAGTCCAATATCAGCTTGATGATTACACTCATATTTGTAATCATATGAATATTATAAATTTCAGAAAAAAATATCAAAGGCATTTAGTTGTTAGTTTAGAAAAAGCAATTCCTTCTGCCTTTCTATATTGCAATAATCAATCTCCTTCCTTACTAATAATCTAGCTACTAGGATCAACATGTTAATGTAGCATGAGAAAAAGGATTAACACCATAGGAGAGATTAAATTAATAGCACATATATTAAATAAAACAATAACAAAATAAGAAGTTGTATAGCAGTGTTTGCAATTGGAAAACTAATATTTAACTTTTTCAAGGACGAAAACAGTCTCTCTATCTGCATATGATAGGAGTAACGTTTGCTTACATATTACCCTCTCCAGACCCTATTTGTGAAATTACACTGATTTTTTGTTGTTGTTAGTGTTGTAGTACAATTTCATGTTTCATTTAGTAGATCATTAACATGCATGAAATATAGAAGGAATTTTACATTCCTATGCGAAACTATATTACCCTCGATATTTAAGGTTTGATATAATTACATTTAGTATACCTAATTACTAATTATATACCATTAGTAATTTTTAAGGGTATTAATTACACTCCTAATTTAATGGTACTGTATATTCCTTCTAATCTCTCTCCCCCCACGTTTCTCTCTCCAATTCTCACACCTTCACCCACGTTTCCCTCCCACACCCACGATTTCTGTATCAAAATCCCATTATTTCTTCCATAGCCAAGGCACTGTCGGCATCTCTGCAATCTTGTCCCAATGTTTTTGTGCCCGGGGAAGATGAGTACAAGCCTGGTCGATTTGATGGTTATGATTTCGGGTTCCTTCACACTAAGGTTTATCTCCTAGAGTTTGATTCTCAATATGTTCTGAGCTCGAACAGATCTTTTTATCTTTTTCTTTTGATGCTTCAATTGTTGGCAAAAGTCAATTTTCTTGTAACAGTTCATGGGAGGATTTTGCTTAGGAAGATCTATCCTTTCATCATGTTTTTTTGGATTCCATATTTAGCATAGCAGTTTCGTAAGGAGTAACAAGAGCATATAGGAGAATCACAGAATTGTAGCATAATTGGGATTTTCGATATAATTGCGTTTTTTTGCAGAAAATTTGTAGAAGTTTTAGTCGTTTTTTATTTGTGAAAACAGGAAACAAAGCATCTACAATCAAAATACAAATAATCTACAATTTATCTACAAAATATCTACAAACTGGGTATATTGAATTTTAATATCCCAATTCCCATTCAATTGTAGCATAATTGGGATTTTCGACATAATTGCGTTTTTTGCAGAAGATTTGTAGAAGTTTTAGTCGTTTTTTATTTGTGAAAACAGAAAACAAAGCATCTACAATCAGAATACAAATAATCTACAATTTATCTACAAAATATCTACAAATTGGGTACATATTTGGACTCGACATGCTTCCCCTGAAATGTATGTTTCATATTTTAGATACATATTTTAGTCCAAAACATTACTAAATCATCCACCTTTTTCTTACTAACACGCATCTGCAATATTGTTGCGTTAGACTTAAGTGTTGACAGCCTAGAACAACTTGTATATTTTTAATTCTTTCAGTTGAGTTCCAAGTAATTAAATATTTTAAAAAGATGAGATCGAATCCATTAAAACCAGACAATTAATTAAGGAATTCCCAATATTAGCGCGCCTAAATAAGGATGCCTACAGCTACAATGATTCCTTATTTAATGAATTGTCTATTTTTTGTAGAAATACTATTAGCATAGCGGATAATATGCAAACTATGAACATATTTGGTAATATAGTTTCCTATATGGTATAGGAACGAAAATTTCCCAATATAGAACCCTTAAGCATTGTCATAATAAGCAGACTAGTAAAAACATCTATTCAGAGGCACTTGTGCTCCTAAACTGAAATCCAATATCGTATTGTTAAATCCGTCGTTACGTAACGATGAAAAATTCCACTTTATGGAATGACCATGTTAATCTGGTCGCATCGTTGCCTTATTTTCTTCTCTCATCTTGCCCTTCCTTATTATTAAATAATCATATTTTATCAATTACCCTACCTTTTTAAATAATAATTCTACCTCATGCATTACTTTTTTTATAATATTGCAAGTTTATCCTTCATATTATTGTTGTGTGACGTCATAAAACGATGACAAATAATACAATCTATATGAACATTGTATACATCAAAACGATACAATACAATACAATATCATACGATACATTATCAAAAATACATAACAATCATCCAAACAAATTGTAAGACAAGGCAAAACACAACCTTTTCTTTTATGGGCTGTTTGGTAGGATGTATAAGAATAGTGCAGAATAAGGTGTATAAGTAGTGCAAGCATTATTTATGCATATATTATTTCTTATCTACTGTTTGGTGTGGTGTATTAAAATTATAATGCATTGCATAATTTTTAAGAAAAACAGTTGCTTACAAAAATGCCCTCCATATTCTCTAGCTTTAAGGACTTTAAGAACAATTTTGTCTTTAACCATGCTAATGCATGCATTAAAACCTTGGTATTACTAATGTCATGGTTTTCTATGCATTACTTATGCATCGGATAATGTCAAGTATGATGTATAACTAATACTTGTATTAGTTATATACAGGTTGAAAAAAGGTACCAAACAAAGTATTAGTAATGCATAGAGCTAATGCTTGCATTATTTTTTCTAATACTTCCTACCAAACGACCCCTAAATTTGATAGAAACACAGCCACGTCGCCGTATAACTGCATTCAATTCTGTCAGTCCACCTTAATCTTGCAAAATTCTTTAGCCTAAGATCATGGTCTTGCAAAAAGACAAGTGGAGATAAACAGGATCGTAATCTGGATAGAAATCTATGCAACTTTATAAACAACTTCTGCTTTAGATGATGCCCGACGAAACTTTGTTATCTCTGCGAGTACCTTGAGTCTTGTTTCAGGAAAATTATGTCCTACTCCGGGCTCGATTAGCATTCTGATGAGCATTGGAGACTTGGCTAAGAGAAGCTGGATAAGTTCCATTTCAGGAGTTAAGCCTATTATACCTGTAAGCTTAACAGACCTCAGGTGATTCAATGTCACATCTGAGAAGCTTTCGACTTCACGAGATTCTAGAGCAGCAAGCTCCTCCATAACATCATCATCCTCAGAAGCTGAATCATACAACTATAAAATAACAAACGTTCATCCTTTTTTGAGCTAAAATTGAGGATTAATGATTATGAAATAAGTGTATAAGACGCTCTAGCAATTACATGCAGAAAGAGAATAGAGGAGAAAGAAAAAAGTTGCACCTGAATTTCAATGTCCTGTAAATATGGGGAGCTTCTTATCAAGCAAAGAACACATGAAGCCTCGTCTATGCCATCTAGACATATGTCAGATAGGTAAAGACGTTTAAGACAGTTAAGAGGAGAGAGGAGCTGTTTTGGTACTTTGCCTGCTAAGAACTAAAAACACAACGCCAAAAATCAGAATGTTTCAAAGACCAAAAAATAGCGCCATGAAAAAAAAACTACAATGAGTCACGACGCAACAATTACCTGGACACTATAACAACTCAAGTGGAGATGCTCGAGAGCAGGAAAAGACTCAAAAAACTTGGCAATATCATAGCTTCCTCTCTTATCTCTATCTACAAGTGAGTTTTTGCAAGAAGAGGGACATCCTTTAAGGAAATTAATTTTAAACTGCCTGTGAAGTCAAAGGATCTCAACTTGGGAGCTTTAATTTGAATGTCATCGGAGATACTTGATTGCAGCACAAGCTGCTCGAGCAACGGGCTGTAAGAGATTAAACTTCCAAGAGATTTGGAAGAAATTGTGACTTCACAAAGTTCGAGGGCAACTAACTTATCAAATCCTTTGAAAGCAGGTGGAGGATTTATTAAACATTTATGGAGACTCAGATGTCTTATTTGAAAACATGTGAAAAATGAAGAAGGCAATTTGTATAAGTTATCCTTCGGAAATTGAAGAACAAGATGCTGAACGGCATTCCTAGAGAGAAACATATCAAGTTATCAATTTTAGGACAGTTTCTCAGATCAGCAATGGAGAGGGTAAACTTAGTAAGTGGTCCTACATGGAGGGTCAAAAGATGGTACATGATGTCTGTAAATCTAACCATAGGGGATATTAAGTTATTCGTCGTTTTCCAAAATGCTTGATCAAGTGTCAACTTTTGAAGTCTGCACCAGGTATACCTCCATTTCTTCGATAAGATGCTTGTCCTCACAGCATCTCGTAAAGGCAAATGTATCACAATGGCATCTACAACATTCTCTGGAAGATAGCTAAGTATATCGGGAGGTACAATTCGACAACTATGATTCTTGCCCTTCTTAGGCATCATATAACACTAATTGCCAGTAAGAACCAGCAGAAACTAAGCAATAACACAAAGGTAAGGAATTGCATAATTATCTGGACAGAGTAAAAATACATGACATAACAGCTATTCACATTGTTAACCAACATGCTAAAACAGTAAGATGAAAAGAATGACTGCATTCAAATTGAAACCACTTATCTTTCTCCTATAACATCCTTGAATCTACAGCAAGAATCCCTTCTATCAATACTTCAAAAAGCACATTTTCTTTTACTGGTAATAAGCTTTATCGACCGACATCTACAGCTACAAGATAATGAGAAAAACTATTATCCAACATTCGGCAACTGGCAACATTCACTCACAAAATCAGCTTAGTTGCTATTTCACAGCTTTGGCTAGATTGGACATCAAACTAGTACCTCAATTACTAAAATTTGCATAGCCTAATTGAGCTTAGTAGTTATATACTCACAATTTGCATCAGCTAAGCTTGCTTGGCAAAATCCTACCCCGCCTTACACTACTAAGTTATCACAACATGTTAAAGGCAAAGTTTCTTAAGTTGGAGCGGCGATACTTTTAGATCTTCATACTCACTAACTTGATTTGATTTAAATAGTAACTGATGGAGAAGGGGAGCCTTGGCGTAATTGGTAAAGTTGTTGCCATGTGACCATGAGGTCATGTGTTCGAGCCTCGGAAACAACCTCTTGCAAAAATGCAGGATAAGGTTGCGTACAATAGACCTTTGTGGTACTGCTCTTCCCTGGGCCCCGTGCATAGGGAGAGCTTAAGACATCGGGCTGCCTTTTTTAGTAACCGATGGCAGAACCCCAATTGTAGATCTAGCTTCCTCTGACCTAAGAGTCCTTTTTACATAGCAAAATCGTTTTTTTTTTCTTGTGGTCACTCGACACCACCAGTAGCAGATGTAGCTTATTAGCTACAAGTTCAACCGAACTCGGTAATTTTTATGTGAAACATGAATATGTATGTGAAAAGCACTAAAATAGTATATTCTGAATCCACAATTTCAAAAGTACAATAAGTTCAGTGCTAAGAACTTTAAGGGCTGAACCTACCAAGTTCCATCTTTTATAGGATGTAAGTTGCCTATTGAACTCCTCTCATAGTAAGAATATACATTAACCTATTCCAGAAGAGGTATGATGGCTATTAATGAAAATTATACTAAGTAGCAAATACTTTGATTTAGTTTACATGTTCAGCAAAAGTAACACGGGAGTCAAAATGACCACAAACTGAGTTATTTGCTTCCACTTATACATAGGAAACATTTCAAATAATTTACATCAAGGACCAACTCCAAACCAATCCAAAATGTTTATTTCAACCAAATTAAGAGAAAAATGAACTTTCTAGCTGTCATTTCTTCTTTTTCTTTATTTTTTTAAAAAATAATAAAGATTCTTTGTCCACTCATTGTACGAAAGCCAAACGAGTCACGACCCAACATAGCACTAAGTTGTGAGGGCACCTAACACAACAGGCTAGGTAAGCTAAACAATATAAATTACAACAAAACTGAGAATCAACAATGTATATAATAGAAACTACAAGCCGAATTCAATACAGAAACATCAATTGCTTCTTAAACTTAAGAAAATATACCAAAAGAAAGCTACTTTTCTTGACTTCCTGAAATGATGCTCATACCCAAGAAAACCAACAATACCAACATCATTCAAAATGGAAAGAAAACAAAAGACGAGGTAGCAGATTTTCAGCTTACCAATACTTGAGATTATGAATTTGGAAAATCCAAAAAGGAGTATAAAATAGCCTTATGCGTACGTTGAGTGCTTTTTCTACTCTTTTGGGTTCATCGGAAAGAGGTTTCTTCAAATGAAGGGGAAAGAGAAACCCTAAAATTATGGAGTGATTACTGAGAGGGCTGTCCATTTGGGGGGAAATGCCAAATTTAATTAACCCAAATTAATGTTCTTTTATAGTCCCGGGGGCTGCCAAATTAATATTATTGCTATTGCTTTCATTTATTTTCTGGCTTTTATGTGGTTATTGCTATTATTTTTATTTATTTTTTGGATTTTATGTTGATGTTATTATTCCTTTAGCTTCTGTCGATAGTACTGATATAGTAAAAGTATTATGGACTAGTCAGTTTTCGGATTGGTCATTTAAAAATAGTTAATGTTTGCAAAGTCATTGAAGAATAACTACTATTTTGCTGCAAAAGGGACCGATCCAACATAATATACTTGAGATCGGTGCACATTTGTATGAATTTTCAGCATATTATGCTGGAACTCCAGCACGCGGAAAGTTCCAGCATAATATACTGGAGATTGGAGCACCTGTGTATGAACTTCCAGCATATTATGTTGGACCGGTATATTATACTGGAACTCCAGTATATTATGCTGGAACTCTAGTATATTATACTGGATTATTTTTTGAATTTTGATCAATGTCGTTCACATTTATCTTTACATGAAAAGTAACTAAATTTCGATTACTTTTGAAACTGTGATTATTTTTGAATGATCACTTGTAAATCTAGTTATTATTTAATTTCTCCCATCGATATATTATTTCTTCTCGCTTTCTTGAGTCGAGGGTCTTTCGAAACAGCCTCTCTATCTCCTTGGATTGGGGTAAGGTCTGCGTACACATTACTTACCCAAACCCCACTAGTGAAATTTTACTAGGTTGTTGTTATTATTGTTGTTTTAATCTTTTAAATTAAAAATAGCCGACGGATGTGTAATAGACATATAGTTTATGGATAATATATATATATAACTATGCATACTTTATGCCTACGACTAGAAAGAATAAACAGTGAATATGGCCGGCTATTTGTGTAACAATCTCATTTGTCCTTAAATTTTAGGAAAAATAGATAAGTTGCTCCCTCATATGTGCCGAACCTCACCCCAACCTCCACGAGTGTCGTTTTTTCATCCTATACTTGTTCATACTAAATTTAATTCCTCCTTAAAGATACATAACCATTATTGTGGAGAGTAGTGTTTTACACGCTCTGCCATATCAGCAGCCACATCAGAACTATGTCAAAGTCAAATGTTTTTTTTTGTTTTTTTAGTTATTTTTCCTTTTTAATGTCTCTCCCTTTTATTTACTTTTTTTCCCAGAAATTCCCCCCCAACCCCAAACCCCAGACACATATAGTCATGGTTGTTGCTATCTCCATTTTTTCCGACAAGCGAAGAAGAAAAACCTATAGTTGTTATTTGAGTTTGAATTGAAGTATAGTTACTTAAATTGTTGGACCACCATAGCAGGCCCCAAAACTCTTTTCCACCAACAAAACATAGCTTTCACATAGATAGATCCAGCAAAAGGATCCAACAAAATAACACTCATTTTTATCCTTTTTCTTATCCCCGTTCTAGTTAATATTCAGTACTAGTATGAATTATGAAAATATTTTATAATTCTCACATATTGCAAGTTAAATACTTGGATTATATATGGATTTAGACATGAAAATTTATGAAAATTTGGAATTTTGAGGAAAAACCTAAAAATTTATAGTTTTGAATTTTGACCACGAATTTGGGCATGTAATTGAGAACAAATCATATATTTGAGTTCATGATGTTATGGGTAGCGTTTATCTTCAAAAAATTTCGGAACCCGGGCACGTGGGCTCGGAGGTGAATTTTAGAAATTGTTCAAATTGGGTTGAAAAATCACTTTAATAGTTAGGTTGTGAACTCTTGAGCATGTATTGACTATTTTGTATAACAATTGACTAGCTTCGGGTCGTTTGGCACCGAGTTGAGGATTGAAAGCACAATTTTGGACTGGAAAGTAAACTTTGAGACGATGTAAGTCTCATGTCTAACTCTATGGGGGAAAATTACCCCTAGGTGATATATTTGATGTGTGCTACTTGTTGTGGGGGCTACGTACGTGCGAGGTGACGAGAGCCCGTATGTAGCTACATTCATGTTATTGTCCAGGTAGACTTAGGTTCACATCATGCTATAGATGTACTATTTGAGCAGTCTCTCGCTTATTAAATTCCTCTGTTATACATTTTTATTTGAGACTAAACTTGCTATTGTTGAGACTTCAAGAGTCCATCATTGGTCACTGAATAATCTTTCTCCTCTTACGGCATGTCTCCATCATATATATGTTTCATTGAAAGACTTTTATTAAAGAAATTACAACTCACACGTTTATTCGTGAGTGGGGTCAAAGACCTGTCAAAGCTTCTTATTCTAATGGGATCGGACCGCTCGCCTCGACAAGATTTATGTACCACATTCTCATGGGAGCGGGCCGTTCGACTCGGCATGTTTATAGATGCATCTATGGTTCGTGCCGTTCGACCCTCGACAGTGCGCAATTTAATTATTATATTGGATCGGACCGTACGCCACGACATTTCCTATATCATATCCTCATGAAATCGTGCGTAAAACTTGGCAAGAAGCTAGTATATGAGTGAGTTTTTCGGATTTGAATTATGGTAATCTACTTGATGAGATCCACTATATCTATATATATGCTCCGGTTAAGGAGGAAATTTTTAATGGAGAGCTTGAGTTCCACGTAAAGAGGGGATTTGTACCACGTGATTTATACTTGTTTATCTCATTTGTTTACTCGGCCTCATACTTAATTATCTCTTGGACCACTAGTGAGTGTCGATGTCGACCCTTCGTCACTACTACTCTAAGGTTAGGCTAGATACTTACTGGGTACACGTCGATTTACGTACTCATGCTGCACAATTTTGTGCAGGTACATATATGACTAGTGGTCTTGTGAGAGCAGGGGCATGTTTGCATACGGGGACTTAGGTAAGCTGCATTTCCTTATTACGACCCGCAACCAACAAAGTCTCATTTAGAATATTTATATTTTTTTTCCTGTCTAATTTGTATTCCGAACAGATGCTGTATTTTATTTTATATTCCTAGTTGATGCTCATGCACTTGTGACACTGGGTTTTGGGGCGATTATGGGTTGTTTTGTATTGAAATTGTTAAGAATATTATTATTTACTCTGTAAATTCCATCTTTTAATAGTTAATTGAAGAAAATATGATTCCAAAAATACTAAAATGAGAACCAAATTAAGTATTTATTTTTGGCTTGCCTGACAGCGGTGTCCGGCTTCATCACGACTTTTAATGAATTTTTGGTCGTGACATAACAATTCGCTCACGATCTTGCACAACTTGCTCACATTCTTGCTATGCCTAGTAAACCTTACTATACTCAAGATTGCTAAAGGAATGTTAAAAAGAACACAAGAAAATTGCTAAAAAGGCTTTGTATTAGAAATAACTCAAATTGTTTGAATTGGTGAGTTACAAATGAATAGCCCCTTTATATACTAGTCTCCTAGTTAGTGAGTAAATAATAATTATGGCACAAAGCCCTTATTATTTACAAGTAAGTCATTTCTCGAGAATTTTCTACATAACTAGAATCTTCTAAGGACTTTCCTAACAATTCTATAGGGTTCTAAGATCTTCCATGAGAAATCTCCATATTTCTCTAGAACCTTTCCACATGTGCTATTCTATTTCATATATAAGCTTTTCATATGACAAAATTATATGACAAGTTGCACCTACGTGGCATGATGATGTGGCGGCCATGACAAAAGGCTCTATAAAGTGTTAAAGCACATTTACCTTAAGACTATGGGCATTCAAGTGGAGATGCTCAAGAGCAGGAAAAGATTCAATATACTTGACAATATGACAATTTCCTGTCCCCATATAATGTTTCATAGGCCAAAGTATAAGGATTACAAGGTAAGAGGCACTTTTTAAACATATAAATCCTGTATTGAACAATGTTCAAGAGACAGATGCCTCAACTGCAAACATGTGAAAATTGAACAGCAAGTGCTATCTTCTACCTTGTATCAGTTCTCCATGGCTTTACTACCCTTACAGAGATATAATACTTGAGAGAATGCTTTAAGTTTTCCATGCAGGGGATATGACCAAGTAGAAAACTAACACAGCAGCCCACAACCTAACTTCGAAGTTCGAAATAAACATTAACCACATAGGGTATCAACTCATGAAGTAAAGTCCAAGAACCATCCCAACCATTAGCATTGTCGTGACAAATTACACAACAGATTAAAAATGATGCATGCTCAAGGACATAAGAATCACAAATGGAGAAACCTGTTGAATAGTTTGAATAGCTTCCGTATCCAGATGTAGACAATTTTGCAAACTAGATAGGTAGTGAATGCATATGGAAAACTAGCTCGAGAATCTAAAGGAGCTAGCAGTTGTATATAGTTATACTCGGTTGATTAAAAATTTTCATTTTCAACCAAAAAACTATTCAATTTAACTTCCAAAATAACTGAGCCAAAGATCATAGATTGATTAAAGACTGCTGAAGATCAATAAACAGGATCGTAATCTTGATCTTGTACTAGCGTTTGATGAAAACAACTTCTGCTTCAGGTGATGCACCCTGAAATGTTGTTAGCTCATCAACGAGTTTTTTTACTGTTGCAGTTCCTTTAGCTCGACATGACTCAATTAGCATTCTCACCAGCGCGGGAGACTTGACTAACAGAAGCTTGGCAAGCTGCATCTCAATGATTGAGCCACTAGTGAATATTAGCTTAACTTCCTTGAGGTGATTAAATGTCACGTCTGAGGGAAGTTCCGCTCGATGATCTGCTACACTATCGTTACAACAAGCCTCCTAAGAAAAATTAACCAAACTCAACACTCTGCACTTTTTCATGATTTAAGAAGTATGAAAATAAAAAGCCACAACATAAGAAAAAGAGTGAATAGTACCTGAATTTCCATATATTGTATACATGGGAAGCTTCTTATCAAGCAAAGAGCACATGAAACCTCAGCCGAGTCATACAGATCAACAGTTATGTAAAGCTGTTTGACACAGCTAAGATCAAAGGGAAGCCTTGTTGGTGTTTCACCTACTTCTGCAGCAAATAACTAGGAAGAAAATATTAAAAATTTAGGGTGAAACAAAGCCTAAAAATTGAAAATGCGTTACACTGAAGTCAGGAAGCAACATTTACCATATTCACGCAGAGATGCTCAAGAGCAGAAAAAGACTCGAAAAACTTCACAATATCCCATTTTTCTGCCCCGAAATAACCTGTTTCATTATCTGTAAGTAAAAGTTTTTCCAGAAGAGGGGCACTCTTTATAAGGATAGATCTTATACCGCCTGCAAAGTCAAATGATCTCAGCCTGGGAGCACTGATTTCAATGACTTTGCTATAAGAATCTGCGATATGCAGCACCAAATGCTCGAGCAACAAGCAATGAGAGATCAAACTTCCAAGCAACTCGGAAGATATTGTAACTTCACATAGCTCCAGCCTAATTAACCTACCAAATCCTTTGAAGGCCGGTGGAGGAATTATTAAACATTTCTGGAGAGTCAAATGCCTCAACTGCAAACATTTGAAAAATGAAGAAGGCAATTTGTGTGGGTCATCCCTGAATGGAAGTTCAAGAACAAAATGTTGAATGCCATTTTTAGAGAGGAAATATATCGAGTCATCAATCATATGACAGCTTCTCGACTTAGGAACACAGCGGATAAACTTTGTAATTGGTCCTGCATGAAATATCAGAATGTGGGAAATAATCTTGGTAATTTCAGCTGTATGAAAAAACAAATTCTTTTTAGTTGTCCAAACAGCTTCATCAAGCGTCAACTCTGGTAGTCCGCACTATTTATATCTCCAATTGTTTGATAAGACGCTAGTCCTCACAGCATCTTTAAAAGGCAAACACATCAAAATGGAATCAAGTACATACTCCGGAAGGTTGCTAAGTACATCGGGAGGTAAAGTTTGAGAACAATGCTTTTTGTCTTCAGGAGGCATCATATAACAGTAATCACCAATAAGAACCTGTAGAAAATGAACAAGAATACAAAGATGAGTAAAATCTCTAAACTATCTTGACACAACTGTACATGATATTTTGACATTGACATGCTATAACTGTAAGAAGAACAGAAAGGCTGTGCGCTAATTGAAATCATTCATAAATCTCCTCTTAATGTCAAAGAACTACATTCTTTACGGTAAGGATGCCATCGACAACTTTAAAACAAAGGACTATATATATGATTAATTCTAAAGAAAAAATCAAAAGGACAGAACCACATTACTCTTTTGCTTCTATTTAGCTTAAGGACATCTATAGCTACACGATAAAGAGAGAAAAAGTTCCAATAATTTTTTTTATAACCGTG
This sequence comes from Nicotiana knightiana, assembly GCA_005239525.1. Classification (NCBI taxonomy): domain Eukaryota; kingdom Viridiplantae; phylum Streptophyta; class Magnoliopsida; order Solanales; family Solanaceae; genus Nicotiana; species Nicotiana knightiana. The sequence goes on from MDKJ01176625.1 coordinate 20,070, forward strand.
GTGTCCGGGCCAGCTTACGCGCACCTTGACTAATTCCACGTAATACCTGCTACCTCCCCAGCTACATGTACCAAGTAACTCTATCCACCAATAGACGGGAAGGTATGTTCTTTTTAACTCGGGAAACTTAGCTCCCGTTTGGCCATAGATTTTGGCTTCATTTTTCCATAAAGAAAATAGAAAATATTGTTTGTTTATGAAATATGATCATGTTTTAAGAAAAAAACTTCAAAAAGTTTCAAGTTACCAAAATCAGGTTTATAGTTTCACTCACAAAACTTCAATTTTTCTTCAAATAAAATGCATGTCCAAAACACAACGTTCAACTTTCAAAAATTATTTTTCAACACAACTTCAAAAACTCTTTTTTCAAGTTTCAATCAAATCTATGCGAAACGCTAGCTTAGTTATTTCACATATTTGGCATCGCCCAAATAAGCTTAGCAGCTTTATTCCCACAAATTGCATAACCCTAACTTTAATTATAAACACAATGGAAATGGAAAAATACACTAGCAATTTGAGTACTAAAATTTGTATAGCCTAAAAAAAAAGCTTAGCGGCTTTATTCCTCCACCTTGGATAACCCCAAGCATGATTGACAATTTATAAACACAATGGAAACATACAAAATTACGTAATATTCAACATAATTAAGCGAATTTCATCAAAATTATAGAACGCCAATTGCAATTACAAAGAGAAATGAAATGATCTAAGAAAAACAAAAGAAAAAAAAACGATGGGCAAAATCACACATTAATCTTACTTTATAAAATGGAGTTAGGCTTTCTCTGGGTTGTGTTCAACCTTCCGTCGTGATTGCACTAATTTTACTTTCGGTTTTTCTTTTAACTCTTAGGCTCCTCACTCCTTAATTACCTCTCGATAAATTATTCCGTTTTTCGCTTCTATTCGTAATTGAGAAAAAGTCGCGACTGTTACGGCTTGTTTGGATGGCCATGATGCAGACGCAATAGTTAAGCTTGATGCTCAAGTTATCCTCAAGAAAGCGAGTTTTAAATATTTCGGGTTTATTATCAAGGGTAACGAGGAGACGAAGATGTCGCGCATCGTATCGGAGCGGGATGGATGAAGTGGAGGCTCGCTTCCGGTGTTTTGTGTGATAAGAATGTGCTACTAAGACTTAAGGGTAAGTTTTATCGAGTGGTGGTTCGACCGGCTATGCTGTATGGGGTTGAGTGTTGGCCAGTTAAGAACTCCCAGTGCAGAAGATGAGAGTAGCAGAGATGAGGATGTTGAGATGATAGTGTGGGTGTACCAGAAGGGACACTACAAAAAAACGTTTAGCGACAGAATTTAGCGACAAGAGATATTCCGTAGCTAAATAACGACGAATTAGCGACGAAATTTGCAGTTTGTCGCCAAATAAATTACAAGATAATTCGCATCAAATATAGCGGCGGATTAGCGGCAAAAACTTATATTCATTGCAAAAATTGGCGCTAAATATTAGCGCCTTTATTTTACCTACAAAATCAGCGACGGAATTTGGGCGACAAAAATTATTAGAACGTAGCGACGGATTTAACGTCAAATAATCCGTCGCAGAATTCATTTTGCTTATTAAGGCATTCGAAAGTTATCTTCGACAAAATATTCCGTCACTAAGTTCCTAAAATAAAATTTCATTAATTATTATTAGCGATAGAATATTTGTCCGTCGCAATGCCGTCGCTAAATTTCCGTCCCAAAAATGAAATTACCCTAGCTAAAAGCCTAAAAGACGTTCCCAACCATTAGGGCTCAAACACCCCAATTTCTTCCGCCTTTTCTTCCTCTTTCTTCTCTTCCTCTTCTTCGAAGGCACAAACACCCCAATTTTTTCCGGATAGGATTAAGAATGAAGCTATCCGGGACAGAGTAGGAGCAAGGTGTGGGAGTCGAGGCTGAGATGGTTCAGAAAGGTGTGAGAGGTTGGCCGTTGAGAGTTTGAGAAGAGGTCGAGGTAGGCCTAAGAAGTACTGGGGAGAGGTGATTAGGCAGGTGTCACGACCCGAAATCCCACCTTCAGGCCGTGATGGCGCCGAACGTTGCACCCGCTACGCAAGCCAACGTGTCAACTGTATTGATTTATCAGCAAGTGAAAATAACAAACACTGACTATATAACTTAAATAAAGTGCGGAAGCATTAACATAATTCTAAATAACAATAGCTAATAACGCAAAAACCCCCTTTAAGTACAACCCAGAAGTGGAGTCACAACCTCACGAACTAGTCTAAGATTGGACTAAAAATAACAGTTTGAAAATAAAATGATGTATATGTCGGGAAAACACATAAAAGACAGGATGAAAGATAGACAGGGACGCCGAGATCCACGAACGCCATGCAGAACTATCTCGGTGTTGTCTTGGATGGACTGAAGGACACTCCCACTAGCGATATCCACTCGGTCCGGCTGCGTAATCTGCACAACATAAAGAAGTGCAGGTGTAGCATCAGTACAACCGACCCCATGTACTAAGTAAGTGGCGAGCCTAACCTCGACGAAGTAGTGACGAGACTAGGACACGACAACAAATTGTACCTGTGCAGTTTAGTACAACAGAAAAATAAACAAGAAAACAGTTACGGGGAAGCACATGTTGGGGATAAGAGATAGCAAATACCTGAAATGACGGAAACGAAAAAACAGTCTAAATTATCCGAAAATAATAACGGGGATGGACAACACGAATTAAACAGTGAAAAGAAACGGCACGGCATGTCCCATCATGCATAACAATATAAAATATGGCACATAATGTTCCCTCATGCATAAAACACATAAACAAGGCACGGAATGTCCCCTCGTGCATAAAACATCACAATCACGGCACCAAATGTCCCCTCGTGCATATATATATATCATCAACACGGCACGGAGTGTACCCTCGTGCATAATAATCATAAACACGGCAATGAATGTCCCCTCGCGCATAAATGATAATCAATCGGCACAGAATGTTCCTTCGTGCATAAATAATAATCAATCGGCACAGAATGTTCCGTCGTGCATGATGAGTGTAAAAGCAACAATTGATATGAACGCTTAACAATACGACATTTCAAATGTTCAGAAATAATCAACAAAATTCTACTGTCCCGGCAAGGGACTCAACTATAACCAATCTTACTCAGAGGTATAATGTCAACAGTAAAATCCTTGACCGAACACATAATCGATAATTTTTCTACGTCATAAAATAACCTCAAGGTACCATTTTCAAGGTTCCCAATAGTTCACAACACGGAGAATATCAAAGAACATTAAACAACTTATCAAAATCGACTCACGGGCATGCTTGACCACAACATATAGGTACCCGTCACCTCACCTATACATTGGACATGAATTACACGTAGCAAATAGGACTCTATACCTATTCCCTCAAGCTAAGGTTAGGCCAAACACTTACCTCAGCTTCAAGAATGCAAGTCAAGCCTCAATCACGGCCTTTCCTCTTGAATCCGACTCCGAAACAATAATATCTAGATATAATTGACTTAATAACATCAATAATAATTCAATAACTCAATCCCAAAGCCTAATTATACATTTTCCATAATTCTTCAGAAAATACCAAAATTCGACCCCGGGCCCACTTGGTCCAAACTCGAGGTTCTGACCAAAACCCGCTCACCCATTCCTCCATGAACCCGAATATTCAATTTGTTTTGAAATCCGACCCCAAAATGAGGTTGAATTCCCAAAATTTTCAAAAGCCCTAACTCTACCCAAAACCTACAATTTCTACCATTGATTTCATGATTTTAGCCCTAGATTCTAGTGATTGATGAAAGAAAATGGAAGAAATTAGTGTTAGGATCACTTACCTAAGTGGCTGTGGAAGAAAACTCGCTTGAGAATCGCCTATGGGGTCTTGGAGAGGAAGAAAATGGTGAAAAAGTGATAATCCCGTAATAGTATTCTATTTTGGAGCTTTTAAAACAACTGGGCGAAAACGTGCATCGCGATCGCGGGAATGCGTATGCGATCGCGGAGAGTCTGGTCCCTACATTTTGCGATCGCGGCTGAAAGAATGCGATCGCGAAGAAGAACCTGGGATCCCCCCTCACTGCGATCGCGAACAAGTGACTGCGATCGCATAGTTCAAGGACTCCACCCTATGTGATCGCGAACTAGACCTTGTGATCGCGAAGAGTACCTAGACAGCCCCCACCCAGACCTCCTGTACCTTTATGCGATCGTAGAGGAACCTATGCGATCGCATAGAGCAAATCGTAAAACACCAGCAACAGCTCAAAAAAACCAGATTTTTCCTAAGTTTTTACACCCCGACACCTACCCGGAACTCACCCGAACCCTCGGGGCTCAAAACTAAATATACACACGACTTCGAAATCATCCTACGAACTTATTCGAGTAATTAAACCACTAAAATAACATAAAAACAATGAATTAAGCTCCAAAATCTATAGAATTTTCTCAAACTTCATAAACTTCTAAATTCTCCAATTTTGATTCGAAACATGTCAAACCAAGTCCGTTTCTTACCAATTTTCATAGATAACTCACATAACACATACTAAACCTGTTTTGGGCTTCGGAACCATAATAGGGCTCGGTTACACAAATTTCACATCAAAGTTCATTTTCGAAAGTCTCTCTTATTTTCAGAAAATAATTTTCTTTAAAAATTTATTTCTCGGACTTGGGACCTCGGAATTCGATTCCGGGAATACGCCCAGGTCCCATATTTTCCTACGAACCCTCCGGGACCATCAAATCACGGGTCCGGGTTTGTTTACCAAAAATGTTGATCAAAGTCAACTTTATTCCATTAATTATCATAAATTCAACTGTTCGACACATTTCCACATAAAGACTTCCCGGCTACGCACTCGGGCTGTGCACGCACATCGAGATGAGATTAACGCAGGCTTTCGAGGCCTCGGAACACAGTTTTTACTAAATTTACACAAGATGACCTTTTGGGTCATCACAATCTCCACCTCTAAAACAACCGTTCGTCCTCGAACGGACATAGAAAAGTACCTGAATCGGGGAAAAGGTGGGGATATTGGCTCCGTATATCGGGCTCGTACTCCCAGGTAGCTGCCTCAACAGGATGACCTCTCCACTGAACATGAACTGAAGGATAACTCTTCGATCTCAATTGTCTCACCTGCCGGTCTAATATGGATACCGGTTCCTCCTCATAAGACAATTCCTTGTCCAACTGGACACCACTGAAGTCAAGTACATGAGATGGATCCAAAATATACCTCCGGAGCATAGACACGCGAAATACTAGATGCACGACTGACAGACTAGGTGGCAAGGCGAGTCTATTGGCCACCTCTCCTACCTTGTCCAGAATCTCAAATGGACTAATGTACCTAGGGATAAACTTGCCCTTCTTTCCGAATCTCATCACGCCCTTCATGGGCGACACCCGTAGAAATACCCGGTCGCCTACCATAAATGCCAAATCTTGAACTCTGCGATCCGCATAACTCTTCTGCCTGGACTGAGTTGTACGAAGTCTATCCTGAATGATCTTTACCTTGTCCAAGGCATCCTGGGACTAACTCATAACCCAACAATCTAGCCTCTCCCGGCTCAAACCACTCGACTGGTGACCGACACCGTCTACCATACAACGCCTCATACGGAGCCATCTGAATTCTCGACTGATAGATGTTGTTGTAGGCAAACTTAGCTAAAGGAAAGAATTGGTCCCATGAACCACCAAAGTCAATGACACAAGCTCGCAACATATCCTCCAAAATCTGAATAGTATGCTCGGACTGTCCGTCCATCTGAGGATGAAATGCTGTGCTCAAATCAATTTGGGTGCCCAACTCTCGCTGAAACACTCTCTAGAAATGGGAGGTAAACTGAGTACCTCGGTCTGATATAATGGATATGGGCACACCATGCAGTCTAACAATCTCTCTCATGTAGATCCTTGCCAACTTCTCTGCTGAATACGAAACTAATACTGGAATGAAATGCGCTGACTTGGTCAGCCTATCCACGACGACCCATACTGCATCAAACATCCTCTGAGTCCGTGCGAGTCCAACTACAAAGTTCACGGTGATACGCTCCCACTTCCACTCGGGAAGCTGAATCTGCTGCATCAAACCACCGGGTCTTTGGTGCTCGTACTTAACCTGCTGACAGTTCAAGCACGGAGCGACATGTGCTACAATGTCCTTCTTCATCCTACGCCACCAATAGTGTTGCCGCAAGTCTTGGTACATCTTTGCGGTGCCTGGATGAATATAATATCGGGAACTATGGGCCTCCTGGAGTATCAACTCACGAATGCCATCAACATCGGGTACACAAATCCGACCCTGCATCCTCAAAACTCCCTCATCATCAATCGTAACCTTCTTGGCATCTCCATGCCTGACTCTATCTCTAAGAACACATAAATGGCGATCATCATACTGCCTGGCCCGAATACGGTCATACAATGAAGAACGGGCTACGGTATGGACCAAAACACTGCCAGTCTCATAAACCTCCAATCTCACAAATCGGTTGGCTAAAACTTGAACATCCAAAGCAAGAGGTCGCTCTCCGACTGATAAATAAGCAAGACTACCCATACTAGATGACTTCCGGCTCAAAGCATCGGCCACCACATTGGCCTTCCCCGGATGATAAAGAATGATAATATCATAATCCTTCAACAATTCTAGCCATCTCCTGTGCCTCATGTTCAACTCCTTCTGTTTGAACAGATATTTTAAACTCTTATGATCCGTGAACACCTCACATGGCACACCATACAAATAATGCCTCCAAATCTTCAATGCATGCACAATAGCTACTAACTCCAAGTCATGAACTGGATAGATCTTCTCATGAACCTTCAACTGACGAGAAGCATAGGCTATAACCTTGCCATCCTACATCAACACTGCACCAAGCCCAACCCGTGAGGCATCACAATACACGGTATACGATCCTGAACCTGTGGGCAAAACTAACACTGGTGCCGTGGTCAAGGCTGTCTTGAGCTTCTGAAAGCTCGCCTCACACTCCTCAGACCACCTGAACTGAGCACTCTTCTGAGTCAACTTGGTCATCGGGCTGCAATGGATGAAAAACCCTCCACAAACTGGCGATAATAACCTGATAAGCCCAAGAAACTCCGGATCTCTGTAGTTGAGGTGGGTCTAGGCCAATCTCTTACCGCTGAAATCTTCTTGGGATCCACCTGAACACCCTCTGACGATACCACATGGTCTAGAAATGCAACTGAACTCAACCAGAACTCACACTTGGAAAATTTTGCATACAATTGACTATCCCTCAATGTCTGGAGGAAGACTCTAAGGTGCTGCTCATGCTCCTCTCAACTACGAGAGTATATCAATATATCATCAATGAAAATGAGTCCAAATAAGGCCTGAACACTCGGTGCATCAACTCCATTAAAGCAGCAGGGGCATTTGTCAGCCCAAATGACATCACCAAGAACTCATAATGCCCATAACGAGTGCGAAAGGCTGTCTTAGGGACATCAGACGCCCTAATCCTCAGCTGATGGTAACCAGATCTCAAGTCAATCTTGGAAAACACTGAAGCACCCTGAAGCTGGTCGAATAAATCATCAATCCTCGGCAAAGGATACTTGTTCTTAATAGTAACCTTATTCAACTGCCGGTAGTCAATACACATCCTCATCGAGCCATCTTTCTTCTTGACAAACAATACTGGAGCATCCCAAGGAGAAACACTAGGCCTAATGAAGCCTTTATCCAACAAATCCTGCAACTGATCCTTCAACTCTGGCGGGGCCATACGATACGGCGGAGTAGAAATAGGCTGGGAGCCCTGAGCTAGCTCAATAAAATCAATATCCCTGTCGGGTGGCATACCCAGCAGGTTAGCAGGGAATACCTCTGGAAACTCACGAACCACGGGCACAAACTCCAGGGAAGGAACCTCGGCGCTAGAATCACGAACATAGGCTAGATAGGCTAAGCACCCCTTCTCGACCATGCGCTGAGCCTTCATTTAAGAAATGACTCTACCAGAAGAATGACCAGGAGTCCCCCTCCACTCCAAACGAGGCACCCCTGGCTTAGCCAAGGTCACTGTCTTGGCATGACAGTCCGGAACAGCACAATAGGGGGATAACCAATCCATCCCCAATATAACATCGAAGTCAACCATATCAAGAAGCAAAAGATCAACCTGAGTCTCCAGACCACCAATGACTATTAAGCAAGCACGGTAGACTCGATCTACCACTGTAGAATCACCCACCGGTGTAGACACATGCACAATAGTACTCAAGGGATAACGGGGCATACTCAAATAAGGGGCAAAATATGAAGACACATAGGAGAATTTAGAACCCGGATCAAATAACACCGAAGCCTCTCGGCTGCAAACTGAAACCGTACCTGTAATAACTGTATCAGAAGCCTCAGCATCAGGCCTGGCAGGAAAAGCATAGCACCGGGGCTGAGCCCCTCCAACCTGATCATCTCTGGGTCGATCTACTGCGGCCTGACCTCTACCTCTCATGGCATGTCCTCCACCTCTATGAGTCTGACCTTTACCTATGGCACCCCGACCGCCACCTCTAGCTGGCTGAGGGGGTGGGGGTGCGCCTGATGCGGGAACCATGGCACGGGATCCCTGATACTGAGACCAACCAGAACCTCGGGGGCAGAACCTGGAAATATGCCCCAAACCACCGCAAGAATAACAAGGCCTCTGCTGATGTGGCTGCTGACTCTGGAACTGGCCCTGTCGACCCTGATAACCACCCTGGAAGCTCTGAAGCGGCGGTGCACTGATAGGTGCTGGTGGTGCACCAATAGGAGCTGGCGGTGCACTGTGAGCTACCTGAAGTGCCGACTGATAGGGTCTGGGAGGATGACCTCTGCCGAAAGAATCCCTGCCCCCAGATGAGGCTCCACTGAAACGACCGAAGTGATGGGGCCTCTTGTCAGCCCCCTGACCACCACCCTGTGACATAATCATCTCAATCCTCCTGGCCACATTGGCCGCATCCTGGAACGAAATATCAGTACCTGACTCCTTGGCCATCTGAAGCCTGATGGGCTGAGCCAAACCCTCAATAAACCTCCTCACTCTCTCACGATCAGTGGGGAGTATCATAATAGCATGCCGAGCTAGAGTGATGAACCTGGTCTCGTACTGAGTGACAGACATAGATCCCTGCTGGAGGCGCTCAAACTGCCTCCGAAGATCCTCCCTCTGAGTAACCGGAAGGAACTTCCCCATGAATAACTCGGAGAACTGAGCCCAAGTCAATGGTGCAGAGCCAACTAGCCTGGTCAAGCAATAGTCTCTCCACCAAGTCTTGGCGGAACCCGAAATACGTAAGGTAGCAAAATCAACTCCATTGGACTCTACTATGCCCATGTTCCGAAGAACCTCATGACAACTGTCCAAATAACCCCGGGGATCCTCTGATGGTGAACCAGTAAATGTAGTAGTGAACAACTTGGTGAATCTATCCAATCTCCATAAAGCATCTGCTGACATAGCTGCTCCCTTACATGCCGGGGCCACAATGCCTGGCTGAGCTACTCCGGCCGTCTGAGGTACCGGAGTCTGGAACTGAGGATCTAGCTGCTCTGGTGTGCGAGTAGCAGGAGTCTGGGTCCCTCCCCCAGCCTGAGAGACGACTGGTGCAGTAGGAAGAAGACTGTCCTGAGCCACACTCTCCATGAGCCCTACTAAGCGGACTAGAGCGTCCTGAAGCACCGGGGTGGCAATGAACCCCTCTGGGACCTGAGCTGGTCCAACTGGAACTGTCTGAGTAGGAACCTCACCGGCAAAGTCTACCTGTGGGTCCTCTACTGGGGCTGTTGCTCTGGGCTGAGCCCTGCCCCTGCCTTAGCCTCTAATATGGCCTCGGCCCCTCGTAGGAGCCACAACAGGAGAGTCAGGCTGCTGATCGGTAGATGAGGAAGCACGCGTTCTCGCCATCTACGAGATAATAGAATCAAAACTCAATTAGCATTCAGAATTTCAAATTGCACGACAGAAAAGAAGAAAAGTGAAGTTATTCCTAACTTTACAGCCTCTGGGGATAAGTACAGACGTCTCCGTACCGATCCCTCAGACTCTACCAAGTTTGTCCGTGAGTTGTAAGACCTAAGCAACCTAGTGCTCTGATACCAACTTGTCACGACCTAAAATCCCACCTTCAGGCCATGATGGCGCCTAACGTTGCACCCGCTAGGCAAGCCAATGTGTCAACTATATTGATTTATCAGCAAGTGAAAATAACAAACATTGACTATATAACTGAAATAAAGTGCGGAAGCATTAACATAATTCTAAATAACAATAGCTAATAACGCAAAAATTCCCTTTAAGTACAACCCAGAAGTGGAGTCACAACCTCACGAACTAGTCTAAGATTGGACTAAAAACAACAGTTTGAAAATAAGATGATGTATCTGTCTGAAAAACACATAAAAGACAGGATGAAAGATAGACAGGGACGCTGAGATCCACGAACGCCATGCGGAACTACCTTGGTGTCGTCTGGGATGGACTGAAGGACACTCCCACTAGCGATGTCCACTGGGTCCGGCTCCGTAATCTGCACAACATAAAGAAGTACAGGTGTAGCATCAGTACAACCGACCCTATGTACTGAGTAAGTGCCGAGCCTAAACTCGGCAAAGTAGTGACGAGGCTAGGACACGACAACAAATTGTACTTGTGCAGTTTAATAGTATAGCAGAAAAATAAACAAGAAAACAGTTACGGGGAAGAACATGTTGGGGATAAGAGATAGCAAATACTGAAATGACGGAAACGAAACAACAGTCTAAATTATTCGAAAATAATAACGGGGATGGACAACACAAATTAAACAGTGAAAAGAAACGGCACGACGTGTCCCCTCGTGCATAACAATATAAAATATGGCAAAGAATGTCCCCTCATGCATAAAACACATAAACATGGCACGAAATGTCCCCTCGTGCATAAAACATCACAATCACGGCACAGAATGTCCCCTCGTACACACACACACACACACACACACACACACACACATATATATATATATATATATATATATATATATATATATATATATATATATATATCATCAACACGGCATGGACTGTCCCCTCGTACATAATAATCATAAACACGGCACGGAATGTCCCCTCGCGCATAAATAATAATCAATCGACACGGAATGTTCCTTCGTGCATAAATATAATCAATCGGCACGGAATGTTCCTTCGTGCATAAATAATAATCAATTGGCACGGAATGTTCCTTCGTGCATAAATAATAATCAATCGGCACGGAATGTTCCCTCGTGCGTGATGAGTGTAAAAGCAACAATTGATATGAAAGCTTAACAATATGACATTTCAAATGTTCAGAAATAATCAACAAAATTCTACTGTCCCGGCAAGGGACTCAGCTATAACCAATCTTACTCAGAGGTATAACGTCAACAGTAAAATCCTCGACCGAACACATAATCAATAATTTTCTACGTCATGAAATAACCTCAAGGTACCACTTTCAAGGTTCCCAATAGTTCACAACACGGAGAATATCAAAGAACATTAAACAACTCATTAAAATCGACTCACGCGCATGCTTGATCACAACATATAGGTACCCGTCACCTCACCTATGCGTTGGACATGAATTACACGTAGCAAATAGGACTCTATACCTATTCCCTCAAGCTAAGGTTAGACCAAACACTTACCTCGGCTCCAAGAATGCAAGTCAAGCCTCAATTACGCCCTTTCCTCTTGAATCCGACTCCGAAACGATAATATCTAAACATAATTGCTTAATAACATCAATAATAATTCAATAACTCAATCCCAAAGCCTAATTATACATTTCCCATAATTCTTCCAAAAATACCAAAATTCGACCACGGGCTCGCTTGGTCCAAACTCGAGGTTCGGATCAAAACTCGATCACCCATTCCCCCATGAACCCGAATATTCAATTTGTTTTGAAATCCGACCCCAAAATGAGGTTGAATTCCCAAAATTTTCAAAAGCACTAACTCTACCCAAAACCCACAATTTCTACCCTTGATTTCATTTAGCCCTAGATTCTAGTGATTGATGAAGGAAAATGGAAGAAATTAGTGTTAGGATCACTTACCTAAGTGGCTATGGAAGAAAACTCGCTTGAGAATCGCCTATGGGGTCTTGGAGAGGAAGAAGATGGTGAAAAAGTGATAATCCCGTAATACTATTCTGTTTTGGAGCTTTTAAAATAACTGGGCAAAAACGTCATCGCGATCGCGGGAATGGGTATGCGATCGCGGAGAGTCTGGTCCCTACATTATGCGATCGCGGCTGAAAGAATACGATCGCGAAGAAGAACCTGGGATCCCCCTTCACTGCGATCGCGAACAAGTGACTGCGATCGCATATTTCAAGGACTCCACCCTATGCGATCGCGAACTAGACCTTGCGATCGCGAAGAGTACCTAGCCAGCCCTCGCTCAGACCTCCTATACCTCTATGCGATCGCAGAGGAACCTACGCGATCGCATAGAGAAAATCATTAAACACCAACAACAGCTAAAAAACCCAGGTTTTCCCTAAGTTTTTACCCCCCGACACCTACCCTGAACTCACCCGAGCCCTCGGGGCTCAAAACCATATATACACACGAATTCGAAATCATCCTACGAACTTATTCGAGTAATTAAACCACTAAAATAACATCAAAAACAATGAATTAAGCTCCAAAATCTATAGAATTTTCTAAAACTTCATAAACTTCTAAATTCTCCAATTTTGATCCGAAACACGTCAAACCAAGTCCGTTTCTTACCAAATTTCACAGATAACTCACATAACACATACGGAACCTGTTCCGGGCTTCGGAACCATAATACGGGCTCAGTAACACATATTTCACATCAAATTTCATTTTCGAAAGTCTTTCTTATTTTCAGAAAATAATTTTCTTTAAGAATTCATTTCTCGGACTTGGGACCTCGGAATTCGATTCCAGGCATATGCCCATGTCCCATATTTTCCTACGGACCCTCCCGGACCGTCAAATTACTAGTCCGGGTCCGTTTACCAAAAATATTGACCAAAGTCAACTTTATTCCATTAATTATCATAAATTCAACTGTTCGACACATTTCCACATAAAGACTTCCCGGCTACGCGCTCAGGCTGTGCACCTACATCGAGGTGAGATTAACGGAGGCTTTCGGGGCCTCGGAACACAGTTTTTACTAAATTTACAACAAGATGACCTTTTGGGTCATCACAGTAGGACATGGCGCTGCTTCAGCTCACTAAGGACATGACCCTTGATAGGAGGGTGTGGAGGTCGAGGATTAAGGTAGAAGATTAGTAGGTAGTTTATAGTTGTTCACCGATAGTCTTAGTAGCATGAATGTCCCTTCATATTCTTAGATTTTTATTACATTATGTGGTTTTGTTCGCCTTAGGTATTGTATTCCCTGTTGCTATTATTTGGTAGTACTTATTCTTTCTCTCTCCTTTTTTCTTTTGTCTTCCATATTTCTTCCTTCCTTGACTTCCCCTTATTCTTTTTGCCCTTCCTAAGCCGAGAATCTATTGGAAACAACCTCTCTACCTGCATTAGGTAGGGGTAAGGTCTGTGTACAGACTACCCTCCCCAGACCCCACCTATTAGGATCAAACTGTGTTTGTTGTTGTTGTTGTTGTTGTTGTTTACTTTAAATATAATATTTTAATTATTATTTAAATTTTATTATATTATATCGTTAAATTTGTCGTTATCAACCGTTTGGTATGGTCACGTTGTTACCTATTTTTTTCATCTTATTTTGTTCTTTCTTATTATTATAATCTATTAAAAATTATCTAATTTTATCTTTTATCTTACCTTTTTATATAATAATTTTTATTTGTATCCTACTTTTTTTGGGTAATATTATAAGTTTATTTTTTATATTTTTGTGGCGGAATATCATAAACGACGTTACATGATACAATTTTTCCAAATATTACATTAGTCCAATACAATATAATATAATATGATATATTATGAAAGAGTATGTAACAATACCATTCAAACAAGCTAACAATACGAAGTTAAGTTTGCTTGCTTCCACGCGATTATTAGAAGGCATTAATTACTTCATGAAGACTTTAGTAGACTAATAACGAAGGTAAATATCATTGTTTACCTAAAAAATTAGTAACAATTAAAAGTTGTACGCAGTTTAAAGGATAAGTGATTTAATTCAATACGAATGATTAAGAGCAACATGTAAATGAATTAATGACAAAATAAATGATTAAATTAGTTGTAATGTAATGACCAAGCCTCATCTTAGATCGAACAATATAATTCGTCTTTGATTGGATCCTCGGTGCAAGCTCGGTTGCGAGTCAAGAGAAGAACAAATGAGTAATTCTTTTGAATCGAAGGTGTTTACCCTAAAAAATGGATAAAAATTGAATTTATACGCGGTTTTAAGAATATGTGGATTAATTCAATACGAGTGATCAATAACGGTACATAAGAAAATTAAAGCTAAAATAAATAACAAAGCAGTGGATCTGAGCTTAACAATTGTTCTACCCTCGATTCGGAGCCAAATATATATGAAGGGCTATGAGCAAAAATATGAACTTTTTAAATAACTTAGAAGCAGAGAAAACAAGTTTGTACTGCCTTGGTATGCCTGTTACAATGTCTATTGAATAAGAAACTTCCCCTTTATATAGCAGAGAAATTTTACCCTTAGTACAATTCTAAAAAAGGTAAAAATCATCCTTGCATATCAATTACTGATATGCTACTAACACCGGGCAAGGTCTGTGCCGTGATATCCGGTTGGATGCGGACATCACAACCCTTTGTTAGTCGTGTGCAACCATTTTTTAGTGTTTTGCGAGGTCATGGGGCTCGTACCGGGTTTGGGAAGTGTGGTTTTATCGGGCCCGATGAAGAGTGCTCCAATCGGGCCTTAGTACGAGAAGTTTCATGCTTCGATTCTGATCCCATGTAGTCGTGTCTCTACTTCGTTTCCTCACCGAGAAATCGGGGTGCTCATTAGCCCCGATTTTACCCTCATACAGTAGGTAGAAGATAAAAGTAAACTTTTATTGCTTTGATTTACGTGTCAGAATAAAGAAATTTTTTTCCTTCATATAGTAGGGGAATTTCAGTCGTAGTACAAGTCTAAAAGGGGTAAAAATCTTTCTTTTTTGGTAAATGTTGATCTACAGTTGATACTGAACAGGATTCACTCCGTAATATCGCGTTGAGGCGAATATTACACCCTTTGCTCGTCACGCAAAACTGTTCACTGCGCCCCTCGAGGTCCAGAAGCTATATTTGGCCCGGGTCCGTTTCAACGTGTCCGATCTCAGATACTGTTTACCCTCAAAATCGGATAACAATTGAATTTATAAGTGATCTTAAGGATATGCGGATTGATTTGACACAAAGAAATAAATTGGATTAGATTGAACAATAAAGATAAAAATAAATTCAAACTAGACGCATAGGATAGTTTCAGCCTTAGTGAAATGTTCACCCTCGATCCGGGCTCATTATGGCCAGTACTAATGAAAAAGAAAAGAGCTAATAATAAAGAAAAATAATAATCTATTACCTTATAATGGGTTATATAATGTGTGTTATGAATTATAAATCCCCTTTATATAGTAGGTGAGTCCCACTCTACGTATCAATCTATAAAAGGTAAAAAATCTTCTGATTAACTAATTGTCGATTCTCCATCGATACGTGCCGAGATCCCTGCCGTGATATCCGGTCGTCACGGATATTGACGAGGCCAATGCGTATAAGGGTTTGCTACTCGTACTCTATCAAATTCTAGCATAGTTTATGATATCGTCCCACAAAGATTAGAAAATCTAGCTACAAACTTTAATATTCTTACTACTATTTGAGAGAATCAAATTGATGAAGTTTTGTTTGTTGAAAATTTAAATACCTTAAGTTAAAACAAAATAACTTTCAGATGATTTATATTTAAAAAGAGTTGAGAATCATTGAATTCACTCGACAACGTGATAATAATAAATCTTAGCTTCTACATGTATTTCTCTTAGGAATAACTGCTTATTGCTAATACAACTATATTTTGTTCACTAAGAAATAATCAAATAATAACACTCCGCGAGGTTATGTAAATCAATTGATATATGACTCGTGACAATTAAACTGAAATAATTTTCTTGCCTGAATTGTGCTAATATATAGCAAAAACCTCTTGCGATTACTTTTTACTAAAAATCAATAATCTTCCCAACTACAACTCCTCCGTGAGAATTAGAATGGAAGTAAGCAAGATTACAGACTTAGAATGATAGCTTAATAAGAATTACTCTCACTCTATTATTTTACCCAATAGTTGTCATATATTAATTTTGCTTCGTAAAAATTACAAAATTAACATACAACTAACTTTGGAGAATAAATAGATAGAAGTGATAATAATTAATTAAAGCTAATATTCCAGCACAATATAGAAATATAAGTAGAAAGTTTCAGGTCAAGCATGTAGTAAAATTGGGATTTATATTATAACGATACCGAGTTTCATCAACTATCCCAACAAAAGAGATTACTCCATTATGGAGTATTTAAATCTCACAAAGAGAGAAATTCTTAAAATACTATCAACACTCTTAGAAAATTCAAAGACTACAAGAAAAAAAGTGAAAGAGATAAAGAAAGAAGCAAGACCAAAGCTAGAAAAAGTTGCTAACTAGTCATGTTTGATCTCCCCCTCGTTCAATACAAATATGACATACTATTTATAGAAATCAAATCCCATAAGGTTCCATGTCGCCTCATGCTTCTTTTTCCATGATGCCTCGTGATCTCTTTTTATTTCCTTTATCATGATATTTTTATTTCCTGCAAAATACTATTAGAAAATACAGAGAATTGACATATTATATATATAAATTATTTAAAATGGTTTATTGTTAAGTATATAATATATGAATATTTTATATTCATCAAACTCCCCCGCACTTAAATCCTCGCTCGTCCTTGAGGTAGTAATTTTATTAATAATTGTTGTTTCTTGTAGAGTAGAAAAGTAAACAAAATAAAATTTCACATAAAATTCAAAACCTATAAGTTTTTCAAGTCGCCAAATCTATACCTTGTTTCTGCTTTTGCTTTTGTTTGCCAAAAACTTTCAACTTCTCTTTTGATGAATCTTTTGAGATTGATAACATTATGATCAAAATTTTGAGTTTCTCAAATTTTTGTCCATAAGCTTGCCCTTCATGTCAGTCTTCACTAAAGTAGAATCAACACTAATTCTAAAATTATTTTAGGACTTTTTCAGGTTTGTAATGATAGGCTTAATGCTGGTAAGATAAAAGGATATATTTGTAGTGACTTTGTTCCATCCAGCTTTATTATGAGAGCCGATTATTTTACCAAAGTAACTATGTACAATTCAACTCAAAGAAATTAACTCTAAAGATTGGGCTAAAGATCCCAATCTCCAATTCCATAATTAATATCACTTAAGGCATCATTTCTCTCAATAGATTCCTTAAATTCAAGCTTCTTGAACCAAGAATTTATTCTACAGATATATAAACACCCTGTTTTTCTCATTTTTTATTTTTTATTTTTATTTTTTAGAACACATACTCCACAAGTATTCCTTTATAGCTTGCTTCAATAATCATTTTTGCTCAACTATAGCCAGAAGGAGTAGTATCGATCTTTTTGTAGGATAAACCAATATGGTGTATCAATAAAATTTGGTTTATCCCCCACTTTTTTGTGTGGCTCAAAGTTGGGTGCTAAAAGGGAAAATATAAATATTTGTGGTTAAAAACAGATAGGCTAAAAAGTGTATCAAAGTAAGCCTAATGTCATTCTAAAAATAGTGTTGTCTAGAATTTCGCCTTGACAGACATTTGAGGCAAGTTCACTTGTTGAGATCATAATGCTTCTCAATTCCAACACTTTTTCAAATTTGGAGATACTCATTCTTGTCTTCACAAAAATAAAATCACAAACTTGGAAGTTACATGACATAAATAAAAAAATTATGTTTGAAAATATGCAAACATTTACTTTAAAACTTTAATACTGTACAAGAACAACAATTAAAAATAAAATAAAATAGATGCCACAAAAATTGATCTTGTACATATACTTGGTGATATAGTACTGAAATGATAAAATGGAAACTTCCAAGTTCCACATACTCCTGCTTATGATATCAACAGTACAAAGAAAAAGAAACAAACAAGATAAACTTATATATATGGCTAATACATAATTTTTTATTAAGAAATTACCTCCCGATGCGTCACATGTGGAGGCTTGACGCATCAGGTATGTGTTTTTCACTTTCTGCTTTGGCTTCATTTTTATCTTATGATCAACTTTTCCAACAATAAAACCAAACCAAAAAAACGGTTAGTGTACACTTGTTAACTTGAAAATTAAAAGCAATAATACTACTTAAAACAAACTATTTTTTTATAGATATAAAGATTATACGCAAAAGTTCACTGTTTTTACAGCTGACACCAAAAACTTACACCTGCCAGCAAACGTGCTCTAAAGAGAAGGTTCAAATTTCACAGCTAATACCAACAAAAACTTATACTTGTTAGCTGGACAACAACAAAGTTCTAGATATATAGATAGAGACTTAATCCTACAAGCTGTATATTTAAACAGCACCAGATAATTCTACAGAAGAACCATAGTTAGCAGTCACCTATTTTCCTTAGTTCAAAAGTCAGCAATAACCTACATTCATCAGTTCAAAAAGAAAAAAACACATAATTCTCTCCCCTACTAGAACGCTTCATTCCCCTGAATGAACTACGTCGTGAGAAAGAGTACCACTTTTGTTCATTTTCCATCACCCATGTGAACCTCATCCTCTATTTCAGAGGAGACATGTCCCTTTTTAGTAACCTCATCTTCTGTTTCAACCACTTCTTTTGACCTTTTTGCTTTTTTGCTTGGTTGTGCATCTTCATTTATAAGTGGATCATTTTGGCTAGGTGGAAAGATAATGAAAAATGCATCAGAAGTAGTTAGTTGACCAAAATCAGGTAGATCACTAAAGATATTGCCCTCTTTAATAGACAATGTGTCTGAAACATTTCGTGTATCATGGAATAATGGGGGCTGGCTTAAAAATTCATCAACATCAAAAACTTATGCATCAGGAGTACGACCAAGTTTTGGAACAATTGGTGCATCAGTTGGTGGTAAGGGTTGGTCAAGAGAATCAACAGCATCAAAAAATTGTGGGAGGGGAGCAAGAGCTGGATCAGAAGTATTTGGTACATCATCTGGTGGTGATGGTTGGTCTAGAAACTCAACAGCATCGAAAAATCGTGGCATAGGAGCACTATCTGGATCGCCCCACACAATGGTGGGAAAACAAGGCATATTCAAGAAACCCCAGATTGTTCCCATATTGCGCACCATGTTAGCAAATGTACAAAGCATAGTAGAATTATACACCGTACCTTGCATCATGATATTTTCAACTCGACGCAACCCCGACTTTATCAATTTTTCTAACTTTCCAGTCTTGTTCTCCATTTTTTCTTCTAACTTATCAATTTTTTCAGCAAGTTGAATAAACTGATGTACCAAACCATCAACTTGAGCTGCAAGTTGATTCACAACTATCAATTGCGCATTCGGTGCTAGGCGTACTTGCCTCGGTTTTTCTGCTTGCCTTGACTTTCTTTTTGGACCATCGGTCTCTCCAATACTATCCCAAAAGTATTTATTAGTACAGGCATTAGGCGTGTTGGGTACACATCAAATTTTTTCAGCAAATTTGTTATTGTTGATGGAAAGAAAATACTTCTCACATTTGGGTTATCGACACAATCTTTGATGTAAAGATTGATCATTTTTCCAACATCAATTGGCATGTGAGTACAAATGGCATATAGGATAAGAACTCTAGATGCCAATACCACTGAGTTATTTTGATATGGACTCAATCTGCTACTGATCAATGAAACCCATGGTCTATCAACATAGAATTTCCAATTAGCACCAAATGGACACAAGTTCTCTTCCCAATTAGGTGTTTTAATCATCAATTGAGTCAAGCCATCATTCACTGTTTCTAAACCAAAAACTTCATTGATACTTTCAGATGAGAAATTTACTGTTGTTCCTCTAACTACAGATTCATTCTTGACCTTGTTAAGATTCGCATAGAATTCTAAAACAAGTTCTGGACAGAAATCACCTGGAGATTGTACGAAACGCTCCCATTTGTAGTACTTGATGGTTTCAACTATCAGCTCGTCAAAATCGCCATCTGCGACATCAAAATCCATTCCCTTTTCTTTAATAGTATCTCTACCCTTCCAATCTTCAGCAAGATTTTTACTGCTTGTCATTCTTAACCAGTGATGAGAACTATTAAGGAAGAAAAGTGAAGTGTTTATGAAAAGGGAAAAAAAAAATACTAAGACTTACAATATTACGTGAGATTCTACTGAAGCATTGGAATTTCAAATAATTTTTATTTGTATTTTTTATTTTTATTTTTAAAAAAATAATAACTGAAAGTCTTCCAAAATACGTGAGGTTTAAACTAATAAGATTTTAATTCCTTAGAATAATAAAATACTAAGTAGTTTTTTTTTCTTTTTCAAATTTATAATTAGAGTAATAGAAACTTGAAAGAGTGTGTGACTACACATGATATATATGTAGTAAACTGACTAACTTAAGACTTTATCATTCATTTGGTCGTGGTTTAAATATAAACCATCAGATTTACATGTGCCAACATTTGAATTGATTCATTAAATGGTTAATCAATCAGTTACTTAGGTATACCGATCACCATAGAGTTACTCCTATACATGTGATTCCGTTTTTGTAGAGGCCTTCATGAGATGTTCTGGTTGGACAGTAACCTGGATATTGACCAGATTAATTAATTAAGCATTTAATTACCCAAATCTATGCCGGGCTTATGAGGCTCCATTGCTTCTCCCTCAATGGCTACGGGTCTTGTATCTTAGTTCTGAGTTTTAACGTCGTCAACTCGACTTATTGATTGCAGAATTCATCAGTCTATCAAAGTAACTGATGGATGTTGTTCAAAGTGTCCTCCAAAGTACAATTTTAGTCGGTGACCATTTACCTTAAACTTGTCTCCTCCATTTTTCTGAATTTCAGTTGTCCCGTATGGAGTAACACTTGTAACATTGTAAGGACCTGTCCACCTGAATTTTAATTTTCCCGGAAATAACCTGAGTCGGCTATTGTAAAGAAGTACCTGATCTCCAATTTTGAAACTCTTTGTTCGGATCAACTTGTCATGCCATATTTTTGTTTTTTGTTTGAAAATTTTAGCATTTTCATATGCTCCCAATCTTAGTTCTTCCAATTCATTAACCTGGATAAATTGCTTTTTACCAGCGGAGGTTAAATCAAAGTTCAGTGCTTTCAATGCCCAAAAAGCTTTGTGTTCTAATTCTACGGGCAAATGACAAGCTTTTCCAAAGACTAATCTATATGGAGATGTTCCAATCGGCGTTTTGAAAGCTGTTCGGTACGCCCATAATGCATCATTTAATTTTAAAACCCAGTCCTTTCTTGAGATTCCAATTGTTTTTTCAAGAATTCTTTTTATCGCGGTTGGAAACCTCAATTTGCCCTTGAGTTTGAGCATGATATGGTGTTCCTGTTTTGCGAGTCACATTGTATTTTGACAGTAAAGCAGAAAATTGCCTATTGATAAAATGAGTTCCTTGGTCACTAATGATGACTCGCGGTGTGCCAAATCTGGTAAAAATATTTTTTCTAAGAAAATTACACAATGTACGAGCATCATTCTTTCTTGTGGGGATGTCTTCAACCCATCTTGACACATAATCCACATCCACAAGGATATATTCAAAAGAGTGAGAAGAAGGAAAAGGACCCATAAAATCTATTCCCAAAACATCAAATATTTCATATACCTGTACTGATTGCAATGGCATCTCATCTCTCTTGGTGATATTACCTGTTCTCTGACACTTGTCACATTGTGCTACATATACTCGGGCATCTTTAAAGAGTGTGGGCCAGAAGAATCCGGCTTCTAAAACTTTAAAAGTCATTTGATTTGCTGCATAATGTCCTCCAATTGTTCCATCATGACAGTGATATAGAATTTTATTCATCTCTTCTTCAGGTACACACCTTCTAATGATATTAGCTGCAACATTTTTAAATCAGTAAGGTTCATCCCACAGATAATACTTTGCATCGGATATAAGCTTTTTTCTTTGCTGGTAAGAGAAATCTTGTGGTATCCACTTTCCAACCAAGTAGTTAGCGATATCTGCAAACCAGGGTGGTTGAGTCATAATTGTGTCAACTGAAAAAATATGTTCATCAGAAAATTCTTCTTTTATCTCATTAAACTCAAGGGGAGGATTTTCTAATCTAGACAAATGGTCAGCTACTTGATTCTCTGTCCCTTTTTGTCCTTTATCTCAAGGTCAAATTCTTGCAGAAGTAAAATCCATCTTAATAACCTAGGTCGAGCATCTTTCTTAGACAAGAGGTATTTTAAAGCTGCATGATCAGTAAAAACAATAAACTTGGTTCCTATCAAATAGGAGCGAAACTTATCAAAAGCAAACACTACTGCTAGTAACTGTTTTTCTGTCGTGGCATAATTCACTTGAGTCTCACTCAATGTCCTACTAGCATAGTAAACGGGACGGAAAACCTTATCCTTTCTTTGGCCTAAAACAACTCCAACTGCTGTATCACTAGCATCACACATGACCTCAAAAGGTTGGTTCCAATCAGGAGACACAACTACAGGTGCAGTTGATAACTTTTCCTTAAGGGTTTCAAACGCTTTTTCACATTCACCCGAAAAATCAAACTTAATGTCTTTCATCAAGAGGTTAGTCAGCGGTTTTGAAATCTTTGAGAAATCTTTTATGAATCGTCTGTAAAAACCTGCATGACCTAGAAAGCTCCTAATGCCTTTCACAGTTGTGGGAGGCGGTAATCCTGCTATAAGCTTAATTTTAGCCTTAACAACTTCTTTCCCTTTAGCAGTGATTTTATGTCCTAAAATAATTTCTTGCGTAACCATAAAATGATATTTTTCCCTATTAAGAACTAAGTTTGTTTCTTCACATATTTTAAGAACTAAGGTCAAGTGGTTAAGACAATCCTTATATGTTTTTCCAAAGAGTGTAAAATCATCCATAAAAATTTCAAGGAATTTGTCAGTCATGTCAGCAAAAATTGCAGACATGCAACGCTGAAATATAGCAGGGGTGTTGCACAGACCAAATAGCATTCTCCTATAGGCATATGTTCCATGAGGTCACGTGAATGTTGTTTTATCTTGATCTTCTGGTGCAATTGGTATCTGATTATATCCTGAGTAGCCATCAAGAAAACAATAAAAACCATATCCTGCAATTCTTTCCAGCATTTGATCAATAAATGACAAAGGAAAATGATCTTTTCTAGTGGTATAATTGAGACGTCTGTAATCAATGCAGACTCTCCATCCTGTAACAGTCCTGGTAGGTATGAGCTCATTACTTTCATTTTTTATAACAGTCATACCTCCTTTCTTTGGTACTACCTGGATGAGACTTACCCACGGGTTGTCAGAAATGGAGTATATAATACCTGCTGCCAACAACTTTACGATCTCTAATTTTACTACTTTCTGCATTGCTGGATTCAATCTTCTTTGCGGCTGGACTATTGGCTTGTAGCTATCCTCCATGAGGATTCTGTGTGTACAAATAGCCGGACTAATTCCTTTAATATCTTCGACAGTCCACCCCAAGGCTCCTCTATGTGCTTTCAATACTTTAATCAAACTATTTTCTTGTTCTGCAGTAAGAGAAGATGAAATAATTACTGGAAATGATTCTTGCTCAAGATAAACATATTTCTAATGAGAAGGAAGAGTTTTGAGTTCAATTTTTTATTGAACTTCTTCGGATTTCATCTCTTCTTCCTCTAAATCTTTGTCCAACATTTCAGCTTCTCTTCTGATTGTGGGATCATCATCCTGTGTGGTGCCTGATTTGATCAAGCACCTTTCCATTGAATCTGAAATTAATTGATCATCTTTGAATTCATCTGTAAGATAACTAATCATGTCAATTGAAAAACATGAAGATTATGTTTCATCTCCTGAATATCTTAGTATCTTTTGCATATCAAAGATGACTCTTTCTTCATCAACTCTCAAAATTAGTTGTCCTTAATGAACATCTATAACTGCTCTTCCAATAGCAAGAAACAGTCTTCCTAAAATTATTGGTTCATTAGGACATTCTTTCATTTTAAGCACTAAAAAATCTACTGGGAAAACAAACTTATCTACTCTTACGAGTACATTTTCAATTATTTCCTTAGGTTTCTTAGTACTTTGATCTGCAAACTGATGAGAAACACTTGTGTCTTTCATTTCACCAAGATCTAACTTTTTAAAAGTAGAAAATGGCATCAAATTTATTGAAGCTCCCGAATCACAAAGTGCTTTTCTAAAATATACTCCTCCCAAAGTGTCTGGAATTGTAAAACTGCCTGGATCACCAAGTTTTTGTGGTAGCTTATTTTGAAGTATAGCACTGCATTTTTCTGTTATCATTACCACAGAAAATTCTTCTAATTTTCTTTTACTTGACAAAATTTCCTTTAATAATTTGGCATATGACGACATTTGTAACAAAGCATCAGAGAAAGGAATATTAATGTGATTTTTTTTAAAATCTCCAAAAATTTTGAAAATTGGATGTCAAGCTTTTCTCTTTTCATTTTTTGTGGAAAGGGAATTGTCACAGGGAGAGGAGTCAATTTTTCAATATATTTTTCTTCTTTTTTCTTGACTCTTTTCTCTTCTGATGGTTCAAAGGGTGTTTCAACATTCTTACCATTGTTTACCTGTTGTCCTGATCGGTCTGCATAGGGTTCATCCAGATCCTTACCTGACCGTAAGATGATGGCCTTAAGGTGATCTTTTGGATTTCTTTCTGTATTACTTGGTAAGGGACCTTGAATCTTTTCTGACACAAGAGTTTCCAGTTGACTCAACTGAATTTCTAAATTTTTAAGGGCAGAGTTCTGACTTTCCATCTTTTCATCAGTGGCCTTAATGTACTTGTACGTAAGGTCATCAAGAATTGGATGAGCTTGTTGAGGCCTTTGTTGATATGGGGATGCGTGCTGATAAATTTTAAAATTCAATTGCCCCCAATTTTTATTCTGATATCCAGGGGGACCCTGTACAGGTTACTTCTGAAAGTTTTGAGAGTTCTCGACGCCATTTGGATTGCTCCACTGAAATCCTGGTTCTTTATGTGCCATTGGACTTCCAAAAGGGTAAGATTTGTAGCCAATAACATTGACTTGTTCATCATTTTGATGGATTGATTGGCATTCATGGTTTAGATGATTTCCTCTACACATGTCACAAACGTCAAACTGGTTTGATTGTTGTGTATTCACCTGAAAAGATTTAAACTTTTGTGCCAAAGAAACAATTTGTTGTATTAGTGTATTTAAAGCATCGACCTGATTTACTGTAGCAGCCTTCTTGATAATTACATGCTCAGATGGCCATTGGATGGCATTTTCAGAAATTTCATTCAACAATTGCAATGCTTCTTCTGTGGTTTTCCCCATTACAGAACCTCCTGCAGCTGCATCTATCACATTTCTGGAAGAGGATTTTATCCCGTGATAAAAAATATACAACTGCATATGTTCAGGAATGTCGTGGTGTGGACATTTTCTTAACATTGCCTTTAACCTTTCCCAAGCTTGATAAACTGACTCTGTATCAGTCTGCAAGAAATTAGATATGTCTTGTCTTAACTTTGTGGTTTTAGCAGGGGAAAAGTATTTGTTTAAAAATTTCTTAGTCATTTGATCCTATGTGGTAATTGATCCTTGAGGCAAACTTCACAACCAAGTCTTAGCATCTCCTTTTAAAGAAAAAGGAAATAACCTTAACTTGATTGCTTCAGGGGATACTCCATTATACTTAGCAGTTTCAACTAGTTCCAAAAAATCAATTAAATGACTATGTGGATCTTCAGTTGAATCTCCAGTAAAGATGAAAGATTGTTGGATCGTTTGAATCAAGCCGCTCCTGATTTCAAAGTTGTTGGCTGCCACTGGGGGTTTCCTGACACTAGATTCACAGTTGAAGTAGTCTGATCTAGCATAATCCCTTAGGATTCTGTTTACTAGCCGTGGCGCCACTTCATCAAACTGATCCTCTATTTGGACTGGTGGTGGTACTCCGCGTGGGTTGATATTTTCTACTTCCTGATTCTCCATTCCTTCCGAAGTTATTGTTTGAGAAGACGTCTGTCCTTTCCTGCGCGATCGAAGAAATCTTTCAATTTCAGGATCGTAATTGACTAACTCTTTTGTAGAAGACCGGGCATAAACTACTCAAAATTCTAAAAAAAATTGAACTTAACACCTAAAGTGGTAGTAGTTGTACTTAAAATAAAATAATTAAAAGAAAGTCATGAATAACAAGGACAACAAAAATTACAAAGATGACAAAAATAATAAGCTATTAATAAAAATAGTAGTACGATAATGTTATTATTATTATTATTATTATTAGTAGTAGTAGTAGTATATGATAATAGTAATTATATTAGTACTAATTACCAATAGATGTAATGAGAAACAAAAATGGTAAACGAAATCAGTAAGTAGTAATAGTAACTAACGATGAAAAACAATAATATAATACTAATATTGACTAGTAGTACTAGTATTAATAATAGTGACTGCTATTCTATAATGATGATACAAAAGATAAACGCTAATAACACTTCTATAAGATGTCAGTACTTGTAATAGTAATATTTAGTAAATACTGATAACAAAGATAATAATACTAATAGTAAGTTTCCAAATTAGTAACATAATTTTTAATTTGAAGTAGACTTGTGCCAATCTCCGGCAACGATGCAAAAATTTGACGAGGCCAATGCGTATAAGAGTTTGCTACTCGTACTCTGTCAAGTTCTAATATAGTTTATGATATCGTCCCACAGAGATGAAAAATCTAGCTACAAACTTTAATATTCTTACTACTATTTGAGAGAATCAAATTGATGAAGTTTTGTTTGTTGAAAATTTAAATTGCTTAAATTGAAACAAAATAATTTTCAGATGATTTATATTTAAAAAGAGTTGGGAATCATTGAATTCACTCGATAACGTGATAATAACAAAATCTTAGCTTCTACATGTATTTCTCTTAGGAATAACTGTTTATTGCTAATACAACTATATTTTGTTCCCTAAGAAATAATCAATTAATAACACTCCGCGAGGTTATGTAAATCAATTGATATATGACTCGTGACAATTAAACTGAAATAATTTTCTTGCCTGAATTGTGCTAATAGATAGCAAAAACCTCTTGCGATTACTTATTACTAAAAATCAATAATCTTCCCAACTACAACTCCTCCGTGAGAATTATAATGGAAGTAAGCAAGATTACAGACTTGGAATGATAGCTTAATAAGAATTACTCTCACTCTATTATTTACCCAATAGTTGTCATATATTAATTTTGCTTCGTAAAAATTACAAAATTAACATACAACTAACTTTGGAGAATAAATAGATAGAAGTGATAATAATTAATTAAAGCTAATATTCCAGCACAATATAGAAATATAAGTAGAAAGTTTCAGATCAAGCATGTAGTAAAGAGATTACTCCATTATGGAGTATTTAAATATCACAAAGAGAGAAATTCTTAAAGTACTATCAACACTCTTAGAAAATTCAAATACTACAAGAGAAAAAGTGAAAGAGATAAAGAAAGAAGCAAGACCAAAGCTAGAAAAAGTTGCTAACTAGTGACGTTTGATCTCCCCCTCGTTCAACACAAATATGACATACTATTTATAGAAATCAAATCCCATAAGGTGCCATGTCGCCTCATGCTTCTTTTTTCATGTTGCCTCGTGCTTCTTTTGCCATGATACCTCGTGATCTCTTTTTATTTCCTTTATTTACTTTATCATGATATTTTTATTTCCTGCAAAATACTATTAGAAAATACAGAGAATTGACATATTATATATATAAATTATTTAAAATAATTTATTTTTAAGTATATAATATATGAATATTTTATATTCATGAGATATCAGGGCTTTCTATTGGCCGTGCTTGATTGCCCGATAATGTTCCTCGAAGTCGTTCGAGGCTAGGACCGATCCCGAACCATGACCCAGATATTCTCGAGGGTGGGCATCATGCCCCCGGACTCTAACTCGATGAGACCTTCGCTTTGATTTCGGCCTCTTGTTATCATGTCTCGAGCTTGGCTTATCATGTCAGGGACCAGGGTGTATCACGAGCACGGTGTTACCCGTATACAGATAGTCTCTCCGAGAAACGACATGAGCTCCTGATTCCTGCTTCGATACGTCGCGACAGAAACGACAAAACATCTGAAACGTCTCGCCAATCATGTCATAATGGCATTTTAGATGCATGTCAGTCGTCGATCGGCTATTCTTGGATGCGAAACGTCGTCGATCTCTTATAAATATCATATCCTTTGTTCATTTTCACTTTACATCAAACCTTCTACCCTCGTATCCCTAGGATTTCAATACTCTTTAGCACTTTTACCCCCGTTATTCTAGGTCCTTTGCAAAAAAAAAAAATCCCATTTTCTTCTCAAGCCAACAAGTCTAATCTTTCAACTTCCTTTCTTTCTTCACCTTTTACAGATTTTCCTCCATTTTTACTCTCTACAAGAATGGCAAAGACTTCAAAAACCGTTCCCCATAAAGAAGCTCCTTCTAATTCGGGGGCGGCCACTAAGGTCGAAAAGACCGCTCCAGGCGTGGCCGTTGATGAACCAGTACCCGAACCCCCTGAAAATATTCATCCCCCGGGGATACTCGGTCAATGACCATTTCAAGTTTGAAAAGACTTCCTTCGTACATGGTCGCTGTGGGGAGGTCTCGAGATACATCTGCTCAATTACCGAAGAGGACCTCCCTACGGTCCGAAAAGACTGCAAATGGACCGATTTTATGTTTACTTATATTTTCCTTATCGGTACTCGTGGTGATGCAACCGTCGCTCGAGTCCCAAATGTTGTCCCTCGACTCAAGGAGTGGGCAAAGGTATCTTTCACATATTCCCTACTCCGAGCACTCGTGGCGCAAACTTTCGAAGGGCCGTTGGGAGGCCCGTTCTCATGGGAAGATTCCCTTCCTGAATAGGTTTGCCTAAGGACGTCGAGTTTAGGCCTCTAATTGGTGGCGAGGACTTGCCTGTTGAGTCTCCTGCTCCAAGGCGGACTGGAGAGAAGAAAAGAAAGAGGACTCCGAGTTCCCCGAGCTCGAAGAAAAAGAAAACGCGAAGAAGGATGGTGCATAAGCAAAGGAGAGAACCAGCTCTCGAGTGCTCGACTCGGACTCAACTCCTTCGGCTCAGGAACGAGCCTGAGGAGGATGATCTTTTTTTGTACCATGGGCCGTCTGCACCCGAGGAAAAAGTGACCGCCGAGGGGGAAACAACGGAGGCCAATCCCTCTCAAGTTCATGAGGTCGATGCAGCAGTAAGGGTCGAGAACCATCAAGACGCCGGTTCTTTCCCGCTCGGCGTCATAGACATAATGGGATTGATTTCGTTTGCGGAATTGATGTTTAATGAAGCTTGAACGACGAAGGAGCGACCGAATAAGGGGGTCCATGGAGTGGACGATCCCCTCTAAAGCTTTTTTGATGGCATGGACTCCACCACCATGGAGGAAGCCATCGGATTAGGTGACTTAGAAGTACCAAGGAAAAGTTTATCCTCGGGTGAAAATGGGTCTAATTCGAGCCCGAGACTGATCATCCGGTTCCCTGCCCTGAGTGCGGATTGTGGTTGGAAGCGGTCAATTATTATCACCATTCCGGAGGATGCCCGAGTTCTTTTCACCCCTATTGGGGTAGCTAGTTACCTCTGGTGCTTAGTAACCGAAGAAGACCAAGCAAAAATGAACGAGGTGGATGCCCAATGCATGTTCAACGAAGCACAACAGATGTTGAACAGGGTAAGGTGTTACCAAACCTTTTCATTTTTCAGCTTTGGTTATTGGTGATCTTAATATTTCTTCTCATATTTGCAGGTCACCACGTGTCCTTCCTCTGGTATCGAAATGAGCTGAGCCAACTCGAGGCCGAAGTCAAATAGCTCGCTGAGCAGAGAGACACGTACAAACTTCTCATCTAGCAATGTGAAGGAGAGGCTAAGAGCCTTCAAGCCGAGTTGGACACGACTTAGAAAGAACACACCGACCTGATGGAACAGGTAAAAATATTTGAAGTTAGTGACGATGAGCTAGACAGGGTGACTAATAGTCAGAACCCACAGGTCCAACATAATATTAATCGGATCGACCAGCTCTGGGCCGAGATGGATGTAATCAAGGTTGATGTTGAACAATGGAAAGGCAAAATGGACCACTTAGCCTCGAAAAAGGAAACTTCCCGGGCGTAATTGGCCTCAGAGGAGGCCCAACTTTTAGCGATGAGGGAGAAGGCTGAGGCACGTTCCCAGAAATTCGAGGAGCTTCAGTCTCAACTGAGCTTGGTTGTTGCCGATCGGGAAACTCTCGCCAAGGAGCTTAAAGCGGCCAAGTTAGTGGTTGAAATAACCAAGACCGATGCTGACGAGATGGTGCTCCAGTATAGAGCAGATGTTGAGGCATCCTAGGACCGCCTGAAAGACATTATTGAGTATGTGAAGCGGCAGTCTCGAAGAGAGCCCCTTGAGGAGGTTCATGCTTGGGGTTTTGATTTATTGGCCGAGATCGAAAGTGCTAGGGGGATCGAGGCCGAGGACAAGAATTTGGCATACCCCAAGGACGAAGAAGAGTCCGAGGCTTCTGGTGGATCCGGAGGGGGGGAGGGGGAGGGGGAAGACCCCGAGAATGGGGTGGCCCCGGTACTGGACTTCGAGGTCGTACGGTATACCCATAGGACTTCGGGCAAGATTTCTTTCCATTTTCCTTTGGCATTGGTCAATCTTTTCCTGAGTTTTCGGAGTATGGTTTTGTTCGTGGACTCTGCTTGCCCGTTCCCACTAGGGTGGTAGTGTGTTGATAGGATCCTTTTGATCTTATGGTCTTCGAGAAACTTTCTTATTTTTCTGCCCATGAACTGCTTCCCATTGTCGCACACGATCTTGGCCGGCATTCTGATCTGGCATATTATTTGGTCCCAAATGAAATCAATGACCTCCTTCTCCCTGACTTTCTCAAACGCCTGGGCTTCCACCCATTTAGAAATAATTAGTCATAAACAATATAAATTGAGCCTTACCAGGTGCCCATGGAAGGGGGCCGACGATGTCCATCCCCCATTTCATGAATGGCCAGGGTGATAAGATCGAATGCAGCAGCTCCCCTAACTGATGAATCATCGGAGCATGCCTTTGACATCTGTCGCATTTTCATATGACCTGCTTCGCGTCCTTTTCCATGTCGATCCAGTAGTATCCGACTTTGATTATTTTCCGAACTAATGATTCGGCTCCCGCATGATTTTCGCAGGTGCCTTCGTGGACTTCCCTCAAAACATACTCATTGTGTCCCGGTCCTAGAAATATTGTGAGCGGGCCATCGAACATTCTCCGGAATAGGGAAGATGAACCAATCTGCCTTTAGATACTCTATATATTTGTTTCTCCAGTTCCAAGCTAGGATTGTTGAGTCATATTGCGAGTGGGCCATCGAACGTTCTCCGGAACAGGGTACCATCTTCGGATAAGATGAACCAGGCTGCCTTCAGATACTGTATATATTTGTTTCTCCAGTCCCAAGTTAGTCTTGTTGAGTTTATCTCGGCGTGAACTTTTTCCACTACCAATCTAATTAGCTGTACGATCGCCCCCAAGTTGAACTCATCATCGTCGACAGACGATCCTAAGGTAGCGAGAGCATCGGCCTTGTTGTTTTGATCCCGAGGTACATGTTGTAGGGTCCACTCCTTGAACCGATGTAACGTTACCTGCAGCTTATCCAGATATCTTTGTATTCGTTCCTCCTTGACTTTGAACGTTTCATTAACTTGGTTCACCACGAGGAGGGAGTCGCACTTAGCTTCAATCACCTCTGCCCCTAAGCTTTTGGCCAATTCGAGACCTGCAATCATGGCCTCATAATCGGCCTCATTTTTAGTCAATTTTACAGTCCTACTAGATTGTATAACTACACTACCTATTGGTGGCTTCAATACTATGCCAAGTTCGGACCGCTTTGCATTTGAGGCACCGTCCATAAAGAGGGTCCAGACTCCGAAGAAGTCCCTGAGCTTAAAAAACTCTCTTTCAACCTCGGGTATTAAGGCCGGTGTAAAGTCGGCCACGAAGTATGCCAAAATTTGAGACTTAATGGCGGTCCGTGGTTGATAGTCGATACGTATCCGCTGATCTCCACGGCCCATTTGGCCAATCACCCCGAGATTTCAGCTTTATACATTATGTTTCTCAATGGGTAAGTAGTTACAATACATATAGGTTGGCATTGAAAGTATAGTTTCAGATTTCTAGAGGCGTTTGGCAAAGAGAGCGCCGATTTTCTAAGTGAGGATACCTAGTTTTGGCCTCGCCTAGAGTCCTGCTAGCATAATAGATTGGAAATTGCATACCTTCCTCTTCCCAGGCCAGGACTCCAGTTACTGCTACTTCAGATACTGCTAAGTACAGGTACAACTGTTTGTCTATCTTCAGAGAATGAAATAGAGGTGGGCTCGAGAGATACCACTTTAGTTTCTCCAAGTCTTGTTAGCACTCCGGGATCCACGAGAAGTTATTCTTTTTCTTCAATAGTGAAAAGAACCGATGGTTCTTGTCGGAGGACCTCGAGATAAATCGACCCAAGGCGTTATGCGACCGATTAACCTTTGAACGACTTTGACATTGTCCACAACAGTGATGGCTTCAATGGCCTTGATGTTATCGGGGTTAATATTGATCCTCTAGTTGGACACCATGAATCGAAGAAATTTCCCAGACCCGACTCCGAACGAGCATTTATCCGGGTTCAGTTTCATATTGTACTTCCCCAATATGTTGAAGGTTTCCTGTAAATGTTTTAAATGGTACTCTTCTCGCAGGGATTTAACTAACATCTCGTTAATGTAAACCTCCATTAATTTTCCTATTTGTTCTTTAAACATTCAATTTACTAGGCGTTGGTAAGTGGCATCAGCTTTTTTTAGTCCGAATGTCATTATGTTATAGCAGTAGTTACCGTACTTAGTGATGAAGGACATTTTTTCCTGGTTGGTCGGGTCCATCCGAATTGATTTTACCCGGAATAGACGTCGAGAAAACTGAGGATCTCGTGGCCGGCCGTCGCATTTGATCATGTGATCGATGTTGGGCAAAGGGAAAGAGTCCTTGGGGTATGCCTTATTTAAATTTTTATTGTCCACACACATTCTTAATTTATTCCCCTTTTTAGGGACTAACACTACGTTTTCTAACCAATCCGGGTATTTAACCTCCCGAATCGACCTTATTTTAAGGAGTTCAGATACCTCGTCTTTGATGAATGCATGCTTGACTTCGGACCGAGGTCTCTTTTTCTGTTTGATTGGATGAAACTTTGGGTCCAAACTCATCTTGTGAGTGGTTATTTACGGTGGCATCCCTATCATATCAAGGTGGGACCAAGCAAAAAAATCTGCGTTAAATATGAGGAATTTAACGAGTTTTTTCATGAGCTCGAGACTTAACCCCTTGCCCAGGTATACCTTTCGATCGGGAGAATGCTCCAGATTTGTGACCTATTCCAATTTTTCAACCGTCGATTTGGTGGCGTTGAGGTCATCGGGGGCTATAAAGGATCTGGGAACCCTGTAGTCATCATCTTTATCGGTCCCCTGCTTCTCTTGTTGGGTCTGGACCGGTGTTGGTAATTGCTATTTGGCTTCTTTCTTGGCGATCGAACTTGGACCTTTTGTCATTTTAAGTGCGGATATCGGGATCACCTCTTCGACCGAGAACATTTCCTTTGTGGCTAGTTTTTCTCTGTAGATTGTTTTAATCCATCATAACATTGGGAATTTCAACACTTTGTGCAGAGCTGAGGGTACTGCCCTCATGTTGTGGATCCATGGCCTCCTGAGCAGAGCATTGTACCTCATATCTTCTTCGATTACATAGAACCTGGCTTCCTGGATGGTCCTGATAGTATTCACTGGTGATGTTATTTTCCTTCTAGTGGTCTCACATGCCATGTTGAATTCGCTTAGAACTCGGATTGCAGACACAATTTGATCTTGTAGACCAAGCTGTTATACGACCCTCGATTTGATTATGTTGGCTGAGATACCAGGATCAATTAACACACGCTTAACTCGAGATTTATTTACGAATACAGATATTACCAGTTCATCATTGTGGGGCTGCATGATCCCTTTAACGTCTTCATCATTGAAAGACAAGGTTTCCTCCAGCACGTAATCACGAGTCCATTTTTCCCTTATGATGGATACTTTGGTGCACTTTAGCAACTGCCCCTGGGGAACATCGACCCCACCGATGATCATGTTAATGACGTGCTGAGGTTCCTCCTGCTCGATCTGTTTATCAGAGTCTCTATTCCTGAAATGATTCTTGCCTCGATCACTCAGGAACTCTCGGAGATGTCTGTTGTTGAATAGCTGGGCTACTTCCCCTCTTAATTCTCGGCAATCCTCTGTTCTGTGGCCGTGAGTGCCATGATATTTTCACATTAGGTTAGGATCCCTTTGTGTTTGATCGAACTATAGAGTTCGAGGCCATTTGGTGTCTTTGATGCGTCCGATGACGGTGACATCGATGTTAAAGTTGTACTCTGAAAGCCTTGGCGCTTCCTTAGGCACGATGTGCGGTCAAAACTGTTTTGGCTCATGAGTCCCTGGTTATTCTGACCTTGATCACTCTTCCTTTCACTTCTCATAGGGTTTCACCCAGTCTGTTACCTCTTCGGTCCCCGTTGTATAGTTGATAACAATCCTTGATTGATCTCGATTCACGATCAATGTCTCTCTTGACTCTGTTGACGGCTCTAACGGGATAAACAGACCCACAATGGAGCCCAAGTTAATCATCTTCGACCCTGATTTTTTATTAATATCGGTTATGCACGTCGGCCCAAGTAACAGCCAGATATTCTACCAGATTTTGTTTCAACTGATGTGAAGCCAACGAGCTTCGAACATTGAGTCCATGTGTAAAGGCTTGAATGGCCCAATTGTCCGCGACTAGAGGCAGGTCTATCTGTTCCATTTGAAACCGGGACACGAATTCTCTGAGCATCTCATTGTCCCTCTATTTTACTTTGAAAAGGTCTGACTTCCTGGTCTCGACCTTGATAGCCCCGCCGTGTGCTTTCATGAAGGAATCTTTAAGCATAACAAACGAGTCAATAGAATTAGGAGGTAGGTTGTGATACCATATCATAAATCCCTTTGACAGAGTTTCCTCGAACTTTTTCAGCAGAACAGACTCGATCTCATCATCTTCCAAGTCATTCCTTTTGATGGCGCATGTGTAGGAGGTCACATGCTCATTTGGGTCAGTCATTATGTTGTACTTAGGAATCTCGGGCATGCGGAACTTCTTAAGGATCGGCTTCGGAGCTATGCTCAGAGGGAAAGGTTTTTGAACAAATTTCTTCGAATCCAGGCCTTTTAATATCGACGATGTTCCTAATATTTGATTGACCCTGGAATTGTAGGTTTCCCTTTTTTTGTCATTGGTTTCGATTTTCTTCTCTGCCGATTCTACCCATTTTGTCATTTTCTCGAGAATTTTTATGATCTCGGGGTTGGTCCCCGATTCATTTTCATTCAGCCTCTTCGTGACCAATTCATTTCTGCGGGTGACTTCCCGGGACAGCTCGGGCTCAAACCTGCTCGGGGCACGGCTTTGGTTCTGTAGCTGAGCTATTGCTGCCCGTTAAGCCTGTAACATTTCGAAGATCACCCACAAGTTGATCCCATCATTTTCTTCGCCGTGAGTATTTTGTTCAATGGACCAGACTTTTCGGCGGATGCTGTTCTCATGATCGGTAGGCAAATTTGCATTGATGGCCACATGCGAGCTAGCGCGATCGAGTCTGCAATTGGAACTTTGTTGTGGTCGACAGGGGCACCTTGTTACTGGGTGCTACATTATTGTTCTCTCCATGGTGTTCGGATTCAACATCCACGTTTAGAGGGGCAGCCTAGGAGTTCGACATTTCAAACTTTAGCTTGAAATCAAAGATACTCCAAAGAACAAGTGTAAAATAGGATGTGTTATAGAAGTTTGTATCAAATAGCCACTATTATCCTTAGCCACACGATGGGCGCCAAACCGTTTACCATCAAAATTGGATAACAATTGAATTTGTAAGTGGTTTTAAGGATACGCGAATTAATTTGACATAAAGAAATAAATTGGATTAGATTGAACAACTAAAGAAAAAATAAATTCAAACCACACGCAGAGGATAGTTTCAGCCTTAGTGAAATGTTCACCCTCGATCTGGGCTCACTATGACTAGTACTGATGAACAAGAAAAGAGCTAATAACAGATAAAAATAAATAATATATTGCCTTGGAATGGGTGATACAATGTGTGTTATGTTATCATACCCCTTTTATATAGTAGGGGAGTCCCACTCTAGGTATAACTCAATAAAAGGTAAAAAATCTTCTTATTAACTGATCGCTGGCTCTCCATCAATACGTGCCGAGATCCCTACCGTGATATCCAACCGGTCATGGATATCACGACTTTCTGTTGACCATGCATGATTGACCAACAATGTTCTTCGAAGTTGTTCGAGGCCAGGACCGATCCCGAACCATGACCTCGATATTCTCGAGGGTGGGCGTCATGCCCCCAGACTTCGACTCGATGAGACCTTCGCCTCGATTTTGGCCCCTTGTTATCATGTCTCAATCTTGGCTTATCATGTCGTGGACCAGGGTGTATCACGAGCCCGATTTTACCCGTATACAGATACATCATTCATTCCTCTCACGTTTCGATATGATGAGCTCTTGGGCCTCAATTGTAATCACTTCGAGTTGTACTTCCCCTTTGTTTCTTCATGGGGGAATCGGGTGAACTTTGCCCCCGATTTTACCCGTACGCAACCACTTCTATTTTTCTGTGAGAAAGGAAATGCTTATAAACAACATAGATTTGTATTGGTAAAATTCGGGACTTGTCATGTAGCACAATAAGATGTTGACACGTAGTAGGAATGGTTTGGAGCCAGCGCTCTCGGAACCAGGAAGATATATAGTAAGTTCAAGGTTAATACCAAATCCAGGACGAGAGCAGCGAAGAAGCGTGCACCGGTGCCGTTGTCTAACTTCACTGCATCTAAAGCCTTCCTCAGATTGTGGCCCCGTCCGTTACGCTGAAGTAGTTTCCACTCGTTGAGATCTCATCCACATACTAATCATATCCCTAACGCGCATGTTGGAAGTTTGAAACAACCAAGCTCCACCTCACCTATAAATACCCGATCACTTTCAATTGTAAAGATTATTTGATAACATGTGACATTTATCCATAAGTCATTGAGTTCTTATTATGTTCATTAGCAAGATTATCTTTAACTTATCAAGATTCTATTTTCATTTCAATACTGTATCCCGGTCAATAGCCTCACGCTCAATAAGATCCTTCTCGTTATGAATTACAAGTTATATTCGGGGCATGGTCCCCGTGGTTCTCAGTCAGGCCGTACTTCATTTGGTGCCCTCCCAGCTCAGAGTGCAGCTCGAGCACCCTCAGTTCAGATTTCTTCTATGCATGAGTCTTCCAGTGGCTGTTCGGGTGCTAGGGGTTTCTATCAGTCCCCGCCTCCAGCTCTAGGAAGTTTCTTTGAGTGTGGAGAGTTCGGGCACGTGTGGAGGCAGTGTTCCCGTCGTTCCGGTGGATCTTCTCAGTAGAGGGGACATCCCTCGACTTCAGCTCCAGTCACTTCACCACCCGCCCAGGCAGCCAGGGGTGGTGTTCAGTCAGCCTGAGGCCGCCCTAGAGGGGGAGGTCGAGCAGGGGGAGGCCAGGCTCGCATGTATGCATTTCCAGCCAGGCCAGATGCTATGGCCTCAGATGCCATGATTGCAGGTATTGTCTCAGTCTGTTACCGAGATGCCTTGGCTTTATTTGACCCTGGTTCTGCATATTCCTATGTTTCTTCATATTTTACCCATTTTCTGGATGTGCCCCGTGAGTCTCTAGTCACCTCTGTTCATGTGTCGACTCCGGTGGGCGATACTGTTGTTGTGGACCGTGTGTATCGGTCGTGCATGATAGCTATTGGGGGGTATGGAGACCCGAGTGGACCTACTGTTACTCAGCATGGTCAATTTTGACGTGATATTGGGCATGGATTGGTTATCTCCGTGTCATGCTGTTCTTGATTGTCACGCTAAGACCATGACCTTAGCTATGCCAGGGTGTCCGAGGGTTGAGTGGAGAGGTTCTTCCGAGTATGTGCCTACCAGGGTGATTTCCTACCTGAGGTCTCATCGCATGGTTGAGAAAGGGTATTTATCTTATTTGGCCTTTGTGAGGGATGTCAGTGGTGAGACTCCCGCTATTGATTCAGTTCCTGTGGTCCGTGAATTTTTGGATGTTTTTCCTGCAGACTTGCCAGGCATGCCACCTGATAGGGATATTGATTTTGGTATTGACTTGGTGTCAGGAACTCAACCTATTTCTATTCCGCCTTATCGTATGGCACCAACGGAGCTAAAGGAATTGAAGGAGCAACTTCAGTAACTCCTGGATAAGGGGTTCATTTGGCCTAGTGTGTCACCTTGGGGTGCACCGGTGTTGTTCGTGAAGAAGAAGGATGGGTCCATGAGTATGTGTATTGATTATCGGTAGCTAAACAGGGTTACGTGAAGAACCGGTATCCTTGCCCCGCATTGATGATTTGTTTGACCAGCTTCAGGGAGCTACAGTGTTTTCCAAGATTGACTTGAGATCTGGGTATCATCAGTTGAATATTCGGGATTCTGACATTCCGAAGACTGCTTTCAGGACCAGATATGGTCATTATGAGTTCTTGGTTATGTCATTTGGGCTGACCAATGCCCCAGCTGCGTTCATGCAATTGATAAACAACGTGTTTCAGCCTTACCTTGATTCCTTCGTCATTTTGTTCATTGATGACATCCTGGTTTATTCTCGTATCCAGGAAGATCATGCTCAGCATTTGAGAGTTGTGTTACAGAGGTTGAGGGAGGAGAAGCTTTATGTGAAATTCTCCAAGTGTGAGTTTTGGCTTGGTACGGTAGCTTTCTTGGGGCACGTGGTGTCTAGTGAGGGTATTCAGGTTGATCCGAAGAAGATAGAGGTGGTGCAGAGTTGGCCCAGATCATACTTAGCTACAGAGATTCGGAGTTTCCTTGGTTTGGCGGGATATTACCGTTGCTTTGTGGAGGGATTCTCTTCTATTGCTTCGCCTTTGACCAGATTGACCCAGAAGGGTGCTCCATTCAGATGGTCTGATAAGTGTGAGGAGAGCTTTCAGAAGCTCAAGTCAGCATTAACTACAGCTCTAGTACTAGTTTTGCCTACTGGTTCAGGTTCTTACACAGTCTATTGTGATGCTTCTAGAGTTGGTTTGTGAGCGGTATTGATGCAGGACGGTAGAGTGATTGCCTACACGTCCAGATAGTGTAAGGTGCACGAGAAGAATTATCCAGTGCACGATCTTGAGTTAGCTGCCATTGTACATGCCTTGAAGATTTGGTGGCATTATTTGTATGGAGTGCAGTGTGAGATTTTCACTTATCATCGTAGTTTGCAGTATCTGCTGAGGCAGAAGGACTTGAATTTGCGTCAGAGGAGATGGTTAGATCTCTTCAAGGATTATGACCTCACTATCTTATATCATCCGGGGAAGGCCAATGTAGTGGCCGATGCCTTGAGTCGCATAGCAGCGAGTTTGGGGAGTCTAGCCTACCTTCCAGTAGCAGAGCGACCATTAGCCCTTGATGTTCAAGCCTTAGCGGGTCAGTTGGTGAGATTGGATCTATCAGAGCCCTCACGGGTGTTGTCTTGTGTAGCCTCCAGTTCTTCTCTTTATGATCAGATTATAGCACGCCAGTATGTTGATCCACATTTGCTTGTTCTTCAGGACAGGGTCCGTCGCGGTGATGCCAGGGATGTGGTTATTGGTGATGATGGGGTCATGAGGATGCAGGGCCGGATTTGCATGCCCAATGTAGATGGGCTTCGAGATTTGATTCTATCAGAGGCTCATAGTTCGCGGCATTCCATCCATCCGGGTGTAGCGAAGATGTATCAGGATTTGAGGCAGCATTATTGGTGGAGGAGGATGAAGAAGGATATTTTGGAGTTTGTGGCTCGGTGTCTCAACTGTCAGCAGGTCAAGTATGAGCACCAGAGACCATGTAGATTGCTTTAGAGATTTGATATTCCAGAGAAGAAGTGGGAGCGGATCACCATGGACTTCGTAGTTGGACTCCCACGGACTTCGAGGAGGTTTGATACTATATGGGTTATTGTGGATCGGCTGACCAAGTCCGCGCACTTCATTCCTGTCGGTACTACTTATTCTGCGGAGAGGTTAACTGAGATTTATATCAGGGAGATTGTCCGATTGCATGGGGTTCTAGTTTCTATCATTTCCGACAGAGGCACTCAGTTCACATCTCAGTTTTGGAGAGCCGTGCAGAGAGAGTTGGATACTCAGGTCGAGTTGAGCACAACGTTTCATCCTCAGACCGACGGGCAGTAGGAGCGTACCATTCAGATTATGGAGGATATGTTGCGTGCTTGTGTGATTGACTTTGGTGGTTTATGGGACCAATTTCTGCCACTAGCGGAGTTTGCATATAATAATAGCTATCAGTCGAGTATCCAGATGGCTCCGTATGATGCTTTATATGGTAGGAGGTGCAGATCTCTGATTGGTTGGTTTAGTTCGGGAGAGGCTAGGCTATTGGGCACAGACTTGGTTCAGGATGCATTGAGTAAGGCGAAGTTGATGCAGGAGCGGTTTCGCACGACGCAGTCTAGGCAGAAGAGTTATGCGGGCCGAAAGGTCCGAGATGTGTCTTTCATGGTTGGGGATAAGGTGTTGCTGAAGGTGTCACCCATGAAGGGTTTTATGAAATTCGGGAAGAGGGGGAAGCTGAGTCCCAGGTTCATTGGGCCATTTAAGGTGCTTCAGAGGCTTGGGGAGGTGGCTTATAGGCTTGCTATACCTCCCAGTTTATCGAGTATTCATCCAGTATTCCATATTTTGATGCTCCGGAAGTATGTTGGTGACCTGTCCCATGTTTTGGACTTCAACACGGTTCAGCTCGAGGGTGATATGTCACATGAGGTAGAGCCAGTGGCTATTTTGGATCGACAGGTCAGGAAGCTGAGGTCTAAGGATATAGTTTCAGTGAAGGTTTAGTGGAGAGGGCAGCCGGTGGAGGATTCCACCTGGGAGACCGAGCGGGAGATGGGGGACATATATCCTCACTTATTCGAGACTCCAGGTATGTTTCTAGACCCGTTCGAGGACGGACGTTTGTTTAAGAGGGGTAGGATTAACGAACCGGCCGGTCATTCCGTGAGATTTACCCTGTTTCCCCCATTCCTGCATTTTTTATATATTGCTATCCTTTTTTCATTGTGTTGGGTCATTTCGTTTGGGTCCGGAGTGGTTATGGTGAGAATTGAGGCATTTGGTCTCTTAAAGTAGCCTAATAGTTGAGAAAGTCAATTGAGAGTTGACTTATAGGTGAACAACCTCGGAATACGGATTTTATGGCTCGAATAACTTCGTTAGGTGATTTGGGACTTAGGAGTGTGTTCGGAATGAAGTTTTGATGACCGGTGTAGA
>ML433593.1:0-19144 GCA_005239525.1 Nicotiana knightiana
CACAGTTTCTTTTCATCATTTGCCACACTCGACCCTTAGCAATTAGATACCTTCCCACATTAGGGTACGTTAACATTCTTTCATTTAGTATCACATACTGCTATATTGACATATTCGGACATTTAACGAACCTTACACATGATAGGATAAGCACAAAGAATCACCCTTCACAATCGCAATTATCATGGTAATCGACTAAGAAATTCATAGAATGAAATCTTACACCTCGACACAGTAGGACAATCAATTCATGTTGAATCAAGTCATTGCATAGTTTTGAAGATTGATAAATGCCAACTCAGTTGAACCAGGTGCATCAAGGCAGACATAGTCAAACAGACCCATTGGCACGAGAAACATCCATGCACAGGAGATAAACATTATCTTTGAACTAAGAGGTAATCTAGAACTAAGAGGTTATATCCTAAGCTAAAAGGTTTCAAATTGATAAGAAGATGGAGGTTGATTTAAGGTAGGACAGAATCGAGATCAAAAAAGTTGAGATAAACTCAAACTCTTCCACCAAGGAAGAGTTGTATTAGAACTGAACGACAATGTCTCAACTACTGATTCTATAAAATGTTGAAACATTCCTGCTGAAAAAATAATGCATAAACACAGAAGTGAAACAAGAACTGAAAGAAAAATGACCAAAGAAATTTGGCAAACAGAATCCTTCTACGACACAAAAGCTACTTGAACTAGCTAGAAGAACCAGTTCCATCTGTTGTCTTTTGAGTCTAGTTGTTTGTAGTAGGTGATTCCATATTGTATCTTTCACCTTTATCAAGAAGCAATTGTAATAGGTACACACTGTTCTAGTTAGAGTTAACTTGAAGTTTGTCGCAAATAACTAGAGGCTAGTTTGCCACAAAGGGATTAGAGTTACTCCTTAGGTTTACAAAAGAGTTTATTTGGTAAATGTTGTTTGGCTCGTTGACATAATGAAGAGCTTGGGAAAATCCTACTGGGAAGTAGGTTGTGGTTGTCTCACCTTAAGCCAGATGTTTTCCATGTAAAAATTGATGTGTTCTTTAGATTTTACAATCACTTTTCCGAAAACTGTAGGGGTTGGAACACCAAGAAGAACTAGGTTCTACTATAATGACAACACTCAAAAATTGGACACCACATAAATCATCCCCCCTCTTGTGTGGTATCGACGCATAAAACATCAATCGGTATCAGAGAGGGTTATCCTTGAAAAGGTTAACACCTTGGAAAAGATCAAAATGAGTGCACCACCTGGAAAGTGGGAGGGTCAATCAACTGCAGGGCCACCACTCTTTAATGGCCAGTATTACTCTTGGTGGAAGAACAGGATGAAGGATCACCTGATTGGAGAAGACTATGAACTTTGGGACATAGTCACTGATGGTCCTCTAGCCACCATGAAGAAAACTACCGAAGGAGAATATGTACCAAAACTAGAGTTCACTGCACTG
Organism: Nicotiana knightiana; assembly: GCA_005239525.1. Lineage (NCBI taxonomy): Eukaryota > Viridiplantae > Streptophyta > Magnoliopsida > Solanales > Solanaceae > Nicotiana > Nicotiana knightiana. The sequence goes on from ML433593.1 coordinate 1,446, forward strand.
CTGAGGATCTGAAGAAATGGGAGAAAAATGCTAAGGCCAAAAAGTGGCTAGTTTGTGGACGAGGTCCAGACGAGTATAGTAGGATTCAAAGTTGCACCACTTCCAAAGAAATCTAGGATACCTTACAAGTAGCTCATGAAGGAACACCTCAAGAGAAAATATCAAGAGGTACTCTACTATACTCTCAGTATGAAAACTTTACTATGAAAGAAGAAGAAATAATTCAAGAAATGTACAAAAGGTTCACAACTCTAACCAATGAACTTAAGTCTCTTGGTAGGGTAATTCTTGAAGAGGATAGGTAGAGAAGATCCTGACAAGGGTCTTACCAGTTTTCTAGGAAAGTAAAATCACTGCTATCCGGGAATCCAAAAATATGGCAACCCTTAGATTGGACAAGCTAATTGGAAACCTCACTGCCTATGAACTTAGAAGGCAGATAATGAAAATAGATGCTCCAAAGAAGGAAAGGAGTCTATCACTGATAATTACTGAGGCAGCAGATCTGGAAGAAGATGAGATGGCCATGATTACCAAAGAATTCAGAAACTTTCTCATAAGGAAGAAGGGCATCTCTAGAGGTGGAAACTACAACAAAGCAAAAGCTCCAGAAAGGCCAACTAATGAGGGATGCTACAAGTGTAGAAAGACCGATCACCATATCAAGATCTGTCCTCAGTGGGAAGTGGAATGTAAAAAGGAGAGGTTTGAAAGAAGGAACAGGAAGAAGGAACTGGTCCAACCTAAGAAAACCACAACAAAAGCTATGGTTTCTGCTTGGGGGGAAAACTCAGATGAAGAATCAGAAGATGGTGCGAATGAAGAACATGCGCTCATGGAAATTGGCGAATCTTATGTGGAATCACATGAAGAACCAGAGGTAAGTATATCCCATCTCAAAAATAAAATAAAACTCCTATCTAAAGAAAAACTCTCTGAGTTGCTAATTGATTTCATGGATGATTCTGAAGAAACAACCAAAGAGAAAGATCAACTCTATAAAGAGGGTGCAATGCTACAAGCAAAATGCATGAACCTGGAAATCAAAGTAAGTGAATCTGAAAAGAAAAACATTGTCTTGATGAACCAGGTTCATCCACTCGAAACTAAGATTCTAGAGCTAAAATCTAAAAATTTAAAATTAAAGTTAGGATCTAGTAAAAAGGTTGTTGATCATTCTTATACCATGTTAGAAGAAAATGTGGGAAAACTAAAAGATAAGATGTATACTAAGGATGAAAAGATAAGGACTCTTAAAGAAGAACATGGTAAAGTCAAACATGAATTAGATCGAACATGTAAATGAAATAAATCCTCTGATGCCTTGACATGGCTTCAAGAAAATCATAGTAGCAACCGTAGAGGAATTGGCTTTGGGAGTCAATTGCCCAAGTGGGATCCCAAAAGAAAGTATCTCACACTCCCTAAGAAAAAAAAATTTCTCCCACTGTGGTAAGACTGGTCACTACAAAATTGAGTGAACTGCAAAAGAGCAGGCCAGTCGAAGAAATGAGAGCTTTGTTAAAAGAAAAAATTGGTTACCAAATTGGGACAGAAAAGCTTAATTCGTCCTTTCTCTCATAGAACATGACCCAAACTAGTTTGTGTTCTTAAGACTAACCCCTGATTTCATTTTGTAGGTTCAAGTGAGAGGAAGCAGCCAAATGTGGTACTTGGATAGTGGCTGCTCAAAACATATGACAGGGAACAAGGAACAATTCCTTTCACTTGAAAACCTCGAAGGAGGAAATGTCTCCTTTGGAAATGGAAAGAAAGGTGAAATTATCGGGGTTGGTAAGGTAGGTTACGTTCCATTGAACATGTGTACTTGATAGATAGCTTGAAATATATCCTGATAAGTGTGTCACAATTGTGTAACAGAGGTAACCTAGTTGCTTTCACTTCCACAAAATGTTTTGTGATTAACCTGCTTACTGACAAGATTGTTATGCATGGAAAAAGAATGAATAACATCTATGTCATAGACTTGTCCACACTATCAGAAAATGAACTCACTTGCTTAAGTGTGTTGGACAGTGATACCCTCCTTTGGCACAAAATTCTTGGTCACGCAAGTCTAAATCAGCTCAACAAATTAGTCTCTAAGGACTTAGTGGTAGGGCTTCCTAACATTAAGTTCAAAGAAGAAAAATTTGTGAGGCATGTGCAAGGGGGAAGCAGGTAAGATCCTCTTTCAAAAGCAAGAAAATGGTCAGTACCTACAGGACGTTGGAACTGGTTCATATGGACTTATGTGGTCCTATGAGAACTCTGAGCAGAGGTGGAAAGAAATATGTAATGGTGCTAGTTGATGACTACTCAAGTTTCACTTGGACCTTATTTTTGACATCTAAAGATTAAGCATTTGATATGTTCACTTCATTTGTTAGAAAAACTCAAAAACAATTAGGAAATCAACTAGCATCAATAAGATCTGATCATGGAACTGAATTTGAGAATGCAAAGTTTGCTGAATTCTGTGATGAACATGGTATAAATCACAACTTTTCTGCCCCTAGAACCCCACAGCAAAATGGGGTTGTTGAAAGAAAGAAAATAACTCTCGAAGATATGGCTAGAACCATGCTTCTTTCTAGCAAACTACCCTATAGCTTCTGGGCAGAAGCAACAAACACTGCATGCTACATAATAAATAGATGCATGACCAGGCCACTGGTAGAGAAAACTCCTTATGAATTACTTAAAGGGAGAAAGCCCAACATATCCCACCTTAGGGATTTTGGATGCAAGTTCTTTGTGCACTACAATGGCAAGTATTCCTTACGTAAATTTGATCCCAGAAGTGATGAGGGAGTATTCTTGGGATATTCATAACATAGCAAATCTTATAAAGTATATAACAAAAGAACTATGTGTGTAGAGGAGAGTGTGCATGTTATTTTGTATGAAACTAACACTCTTTCTGAGAGACATGAACCAGAAGATGAGGAGCTTGGACTGGTCAGAAGCAGTGAACAAATTGGACCAATCATGGAAGATGGACCATATGATGGACCAGGTCCAACTACCCCAAGAAACGTGATAGGGGGAACTCAACAACAAATCACTCTGGACCTTGGCTCTGATCCTTCTTCACAAAAATTGGTTCTGAAACCACACAGATATCAAAACTCTCATCCTCTTGAGAACATCATAACCGATTTGACATCCGGAATCAAAACAAGATAATCCTTGAAAAATTTGTGCGCGTTTAGTGCCTTTCTATCCTTAATCGAACCAAAGAACATTGTTGAAGCATTACAGGATGCTGACTGGGTAAATGCCATGCAAGAAGAGCTGAATCAATTTGAAAGAAGTCAAGTATGGCACTTAGTACCCAGACCACCAGACATATCAGTGATCGGCACACAGTGGGTCTTCAGGAACAAACTCGATGAGGATGGAACGGTTACAAGAAACAAGGCCAAACTGGTTGTCCAAGGATATAGTCAAGAAGAGGCAATTGACTATGATGAGACCTTTGCACCTGTGGCAAGACTGGAGGCAATCAGACTTCTTATAGAATTTGCTGCATACATAGAATTCACTCTCCATCAGATGGATGTAAAGAGTGCTTTCCTTAATGGCTATCTGAAGGAAGAAGTATTTGTCAAACAGCCTACAGGTTTTGAAAGCAAGGAGACACCTGGCCATGTATACAAACTTGACAAGGCTTTGTATGGACTCAAACAAGCACCAAGAACATGGTATGAGCGGCTATCAAAATTCATGCTAGAACATGGATACAAACGAGGTAAAATTGACAGTACCTTGTTCTTAAAGGAAAAAGGTAAGGATCTCCTAGTTGTGCAAATATATGTGGATGATATCATATTTGGGGAAACTTTTGACAAATTGAGTAAGGAATTTGCTAAACTTATGGGGAGTGAGTTTGAGATGAGTATGATGGGTGAGCTAAACTTCTTTATAGGCTTGCAAATCAAGAAAAATTCAAATGGAACAATGATCCATCAACAGAAATATGTGAAAGAATTACTCAAAAGATTTAAAATGCAAGACTCAAAATAAATTGACACCCTCAAAGCCACGGCTAAAAAATTAGATGTGGATGAACCTGGTTCATCTGTTGATCAAAAGCTATACAGAGGGATGATTGGGTCTTTATTATATCACACTGCCAGCAGACCTGATATTGTGTTCAGTGTAGGACTCTGTGCTAGGTTTCAGGCAAATCCAAAGGAGTCTCATCTAACTGCAATGAAGAGAATTCTCAAATATCTGAAGGGCACTACTGATTTATATCTTTGGTATCCTAAAGGTAGTTTCGACCTTGTAGGATATGCTGATGCAGATTATGCAGGTTTCCTGGTTGACAGGAAAAGTACCTCAGGCATGGCTCACTTTTTGGGATCTTGCCTTATGTCTTGGGCCACCAAGAAAAAAAACTCAGTAGCTCTAACTAGTGCTGAGGCTGAATATGTGGCTGCAGCCTCATACTGTGGTCAGTTGCTATGGATCAAGCAACAACTCATGGATTTTGGTATAAAGGTTGGATGCATTCCTATTTTTGTGACACTACTAGTGCAATTAGCATGACGAAGAACCCGGTTCATCATAAGAGAACCAAGCACATAGATGTCAAACACCATTTCCTAAGAAATAAATATGAAAAAGGAATGATCTCAATTGAATTTTGTGCTACTGACAAACAAATTGATGATATCTTCACTAAGGCACTATGTAGGGAGCATATTGAAAGAAACCGGCTAGAATTAGGGATGATTAAGATCACCTAATTGAAAAACAAAATGATTTTATTTTGCTAGAAACACTATAATAGATAACTAACCAGACCAATCATTTCTCAGTATCATGACTTTACTGTCATACTCTTTTGCCATGTATTAATATGATTCCCTGGCTACTAATGATGTTCTTCTATCTTTGTAAATTGAGGAAAATTAAAGACTATAACACGATGAACCTGGTTCCTTGCTGCTGGTTCATCTGACTGACAAGGTACATGCTCATCACCATACATTATTTAAATAATTATAGTCACACATGAGCAGGACTCTATCTATTTTGTTGAGTTCAAATTCTCAGTACTTATCCCAAAATGAACCAGTTTCAAAGAGTCCCATCGAACCTTAATTAGCCTAGATTTAGGGAGTTATAACCATCTAATCACTGCCAATCTTCATAAAATTTATTTATACACCAATCCCTACTTCATATTCATCAACCACCCCTGATTACGAGGTCGGTCTTGATGATACTAGTTCAAATTCTCCATCGATACACATCTCACATTCTCTAACCAGGTCTTCAACCCCCCAAAATACTCAAGTTCCTGAATTTATACCTGAACCCACTCCTTCAACCAAATCAGTCCTAGCCGTTACACCTAGCCTCACTCTAGTCCCTAGAAAACGTAGAGTAAAGATGTTGGCCAGGAAATAGTTTTCTCTGGTTCTCATGCCAGAAAATTGAATGAGATACTTCAAGCTAGCAAGGTCCAAGACTTTAAATCTTCAAGAGAGTCTTTTTAATCTGCAAATGAGGATGAAGCATCGGGTTCATCGGACACTAACAAGGGAAATCTTGAAGTTAGGTCTGCAAGTAAAATGGCTGAAAGCAGGTTTATCTTGATTGGGCCAATAGTCGATGTACAGGTACCAGATAGGTGAAGAAAAATTGGGAAAAACATAAAAATTGAGAGAGAGGGAGAAAGCATTTCAGAAAGAGGATCTGAGAAGGAAGGTGGTACTCTAGCTATTGGTGACCCCGCTCCTGTGATTGGTGAGGAGGGAATCAAAGTTTCACGGGGAAGCAATTCTGGGGAAGCGGCAGCAGGTCTGGAAAGTCTACAACAAGCAGTAGATGAACATGGTTCATCTATTGAGGAAACGTTCTGATTAAAAAGTTGGATGAGTCATACAAACCAAAAAAAAGGAAGAGAACTCCAAAACCCAAGAAAGCTAATACACCAGTATCAACCAAGAAGAGGAAAGCTTGATCATCTGCTGATGCTCCTGCCCTAAAGAATCGTGTTACTAGAATCACAGTCATGCAAGGAGAAGAAGAATTGGAAAAAGTTCTGAGAAAGATCAAGAAGAAGAAGTCTGCCAGGGGAAAGGCAAAAGTTGGAGAGCCTGTTGAGGTAGTTCATGATGATGACAATGAGATGGACCTGGTCCATCAGAAGGATCCACCAGAACCAGTTGAGATTGAGACACCAAAACCCAAGAAAGATAAGGCTTCTCCCAAGAAGTCAATATCTGTGTCTGCCACACCCTCAACAGTTGCAAATAGGACCAGGTCTGCATTAAAGAAAGTAAAGATTGTTGATGATAAGGAATGGAGTGGAGAAGAAGATGAAGTGTTTGGTGAGGAGACTGACAATGTTTGGTAAGCGTACTATCTTAAAGTGGAAGTTGTTTAGAGACCTTGAGGAGTCAGGGATGATTTTCTTGTTTGATACCTTGGATGTGCAAGGGTGGAAGGATATGGTTCTCCACCTTGAGGGAAGACTGCCTAGGAATGAGTTAGTTAAATTTATGGCCAACGTAGGTGCCAAAGATGGCAGAGTATCCTCCAAGGTTCAAGGGGTTGAGATTTTGTTTGATGCAAAGAAGTTGGGGAAGATACTGCATATCCCTTCTGAGGGTTATGATGATTACACAAGACGAAGATGGCCTAATCTGGATGATTTTCCCTCAGCTCTTCAAATGACACGGCCTTTCTATGAGAATGAGAAATAATTGGAGCCCAGGGTAGTGTTCAAGAGTGAGATGAGGCCTCAGCACAAACTGTTCTTCGAGTTTGTGATAAAAAATTTGCTGCCTAGGCAAGAGCGAAGGCACATTTCTAGCTACATGGATCTCACGCTCATGCAGTGTTTGAACAGGGGTAAACAGATTAGTTGGCCTGCCTTCATCATCCAGCTCTTGGACAGAGTTGTGAATGGAACCAAGGCACATGCTATACCTTGTGAGTTTATCCTGACTGCTGTGCTTTCTCACTTCAAGGTTCCAGTGAAGAATGCTGAAATGGCTACTGCCAAGGACTACTTTGGGAAGAATACGTTGTTGACCTATGACTACACTGTTAATATTCCGGAGGATGAACCTGGTTAATCTAGGAAACTGCATGTAAATACAAGGTCAGGACGCTTGTGCAGGACAGTGAGATCAAGGATGCGAAGATCCTTCGTTTCAAATCTCGCCTTATTGAGGTTGAAGCTGAGCGGGATGCTCTCAAAGCTGAATTAGCCAAAGAAAAGGAGAAGAATGGGGGTGTTCTTCATCAAATGCTCTCTCTTATTCAAGCAAATACCACAACCTCCTCTGCCCCTTCCCAGCCTTAGGAGTCCACTGCCTCCAAACACCCCTTTATGACCCAGTTTGGGATTGTTCTGTTTTTTGTTTTCTGTTTTGCTCATGGTTGTGACTGTTCTTAATTCTTTTTGTGTATGGTTATTGATCTACTGTCTAATAAGTGAATTTTTTTGTTTGGTTATTGATTTGTCTCAGTTTCTTAAATAGCTTACATTTGATTGGTTTCCTTTGATGATTAATTCATGATTTGCATTTGCAGTTGCCTCAATGGCCATGAGTAATTGTTAATACTTCTGGTAAGTTTATTATTTTGCAACTTTTCAATGATGCCAAAAGGGGGAAGATATGTGCTTTTTCAAAATTTCAATGCTCTTAGTGATATTTATAACCTAATGGACCTGGTCTCTCTATGATGAATGCTTAAATCTATAAAAAGTGTCTATGTTGGATTGAAGTCTGTACAGGGTTAAGCACATAGTTTTTCATCATCAAAAGGGGGGAATTTGTTGAATTAAGTCATTGCATGGTTTTGAAGATTGACAAATGCCAACTCGGTTGAACTAGGTCCATCAGGGCAAACATAGTAAAACAGACCCATTGGCATGAGAAGCATCCATGCACAAGAGATAAACATTATCTGTGAACTAAATGTTGTTTGGCTCGTTGACATAGTGAAGAGTTTGGGAAAATCCTAATGGGAAGTAGGTCGTGGTTTTTTCACCTTGAGCCAGGTGTTTTTCCACGTAAAAATTATTGTGTTCTTTAGATTTTACAACTGCTTTTCCGCAAACTGTAGGAGTTGGAACACCGAGAAAAACCAGGTTCTTCTATAACGATAGCACTCGAAAATTGGACACCACACAAATCACCCCCCCCCCTCTTGTGTGGTATTGACGCATAAAACATCAATTCACATATGCTCAAGCAAGAATTTCACACCGAGTGCTCGGACACCAACAAGATGAATCTACAAAGATTAAAGTTAGCCATACATACCTTGAATCGGAATTCCCTATTAATTTTTTTATCACAAATCACTGGACTGTCTAGCACCGTCAATCTATTACATAATGTGACATATTTCACTTAGAATTAGGAACCATAAACATAACTCGAACTCATTTAGGCATTTTATCAAACGCTATGTGACCCCTTAGATTACTAACCCCCTTTTTGTGAATAATTACCCAAACTCGTTTCCCTTTACTAGATTAGGGAGTTTAACTTACATGCATGCAAGGTATCGACTTTTATCTACAAGAATCAATTTATGTTTTCTACCCATTTTAGCCAAAACCTGAGAACTAAAAGGAAAAGGGTGGGGATTTACCTCTTAGAGTGAAGAAGATGACAATTAATCAATAACTTCCAGGCCCGAGTGATAGTGAAGAATCAATTTTCGGTGAAGATGGAACCTTCTCTCTCAAGAACCCTCTCTTCCCTCTCTCTATTTTGTTCATAAAATCGTTAAAATGAAAGGGGGTAAGCTTTTTAATGGGCTGGGGGTCGGGTATAAAATTAGAATTTTAAAAGTCTCGAAGCAAAAATGTGGTCAGGAATGTGATTGCATTCCTTCTATGCGGTCCGCATTCCTATCGCATAAATGGCCCTCAAATGAGCCAAAAAAGAAACCAGACTGCCCAGGTATGCGACCACTATGCGGTATGCATAACTGTTATGCGATTGCATAGTGCGTCACATAACCTCCTTCGCAAAAATGGAGGTGCAAGAATGCAACAGCTATGCGGTCTGCATTCCCAAAATGTGATTGCAACTTGGACCGCATAGTTGTCCTCAAATTGGACAGCAGATTGTCCATGTATGAGACCACTATGCGGTTCGCATACCTGTTATGCGATCGCATAGTGCGTCGCATAACAACGCAATTCTGGAAAATTTTATCTTTTAAGTCCTGGGGTACTTTTTACTCAAAAAGGTTCCGTTTTAAGAACTTCTACAGTTATTACAACACGGGGACCTATTTGGGCATTATTTATAACAATGAAATTTTACGGGTCTTTTTAGCTCGTCAGGAAAATTCAGTGATGGCTTTATGCCTTTGTCCATACTATTTATGCCCAGAAATTTTCTTTATATAACGGGGAAACTGTAACTAATTTTGCGACCTTTTTTTTGCTTTGCTTTGACAAAATTAGACTGGATGGGACTCAAAAGGTAGTGTGAAAGAAAACAAGAAGGTGAAATAATAGGTATTACAACTTAATCAAGAAGCGTCCCTTTCAGGGGAAAAAATAAGAAAGATATCTGGAGGAATATGCTGACTTCAATGAACATGACATGCGCTTTGGAATGGATGACCGATCTCTCTGAACCATCTAATTCTGGAAATCTCTTGTAAACTTTAATTTGAAACTGAGTTCTTTATCTTAACCATGCTTGTGCTGGGATATAAGATGCTTTAAATCGATCAACGATGCCCTTTGTGTATTTTCACCAATTGACTTCTCTCATTTGCGTTTCTCTCAACTCACCATTGCCTTATAGCGCCCGTGAGAGTTTTCACCAATAAGACTCTCTCATTTATTTTTCTCTCATTACAATGGCTGAGGCATTACCCGTAATATACTGACTTAGCATTCTCAAAAGTTGATCAGAAGGTCTTAGCAAGGAAAGGTAAAAAGAGCTATTCAACTGAATTACAACTTTTGGAACCATTTTGATGGAACAACCATCAAAAATAAAATAAAATCAAGCCCCAGTTTCATTAAATATTGGGAAATGTGGATTTTTGTTTTGGTGTTACCGAACCCCAGAGTGAGGCTGCCTACATATCCTTTCGGTATCAGGTCGGACGTAGTTCAACTAACATGAACTTGTTTTGATGATTTTTTTTATTTTATTTTTATTTTTTTCTTTTAAAATTATTTTTTTCTTTTAAAATTAGTTTTTTTTTATTAAGTAAATTGGTTCCAAAAGAGGGAAAAATAAAGAAATATAAACAAGTCTTCAAAGGGCTAAATAGGGTTGACCAGTGTTTGGGTAGCGAGAATGATAGCCTTTCTTCATCCCAACCTGAGAATGCTAAGTATAAAAATACCCCCACAAAGGCATGTCAAACATAGTATCTCTTGACTGCATCTGCATTGACGGATATATTTGTCACCTTTCCTTCTATTTCTGCCAAGTGTAGAGCTCCTTTTGACAATAATTTTTTGACGAGGTAATGACCTTGCCAATTCGGGGGGGGGGGGGGNACATTTTAAAACAAGTTTTCCTACCTAAAATTGTCTTGGATGCACTTTCTTATTGTAAGCGCGTGCCATTATCTGTTGGTATAACATACCAAAACAAACTGCCGCCAAACGCTTTTCACCAATTAAACTCAATTGTTCCAATCGGAACTTGACCCAGTTAGTGTCTTTGATCCCTGCTTCAACAATGATTCGGAGAGAGGGAATCTCAACTTCAGCAGGTATGACCGCTTCAGTGCCATAAACCAACAAGTAGTGCGTTACGCCAGCTGATGTACGGATAGTTGTCCAGTAGCACAAAAGAACAAAGGGAAGTTTCTCATGCCATTGTCTAGACCCTTGCACCATCTTCCTGAATCTTCTTGATGTTCTTATTCGCAGCTTCAACAGCTCCATTAGCTTTTCGACAGTAAGGAGTAGAGTTGGGATGCTCAATTTTAAATTGTTCACATACCTCCTTCATAATATGACTATTCAAATTAGCAGCATTATCCGTGATAACGATTTTTGGAATACTGAAATGATAGATGATGTTGGAATGAAAAAATCTACTACTTCTTTCAATGTAATAGATTCCACCCATTTGGTGAAGTAATCAATTTCAACCAAGATGTATCTATGCCCATTTGAAGCTTTTGGCTCGATTGTCCCAATGACGTCCATTCCTTAAGAACCAAAAGGCCAAGGAGCCGACATAGGGTATAACTAAGAAGGAGGCGAGTGAATCAAATCATTGTGAATCTGAAACTTGTGTCACTTGCGAACAAAATGAAAGCAATCTCGTTCCGTAGTAAGCAAATAATATCCTGCCCGAAGGATTTTCTTTGCTAGAACATATACATTCATGTGCGGACCACAAACTCCCAAATTCAACTTATTCATAATCATTTCAGCTTCTTTGGCATCCGCACATCTCAACAAATTCAAATCCGGAGTTCTTTTGTATAGGATTTCCCCACTCAAAAAGAAACCATTAGAGAGTCGCCTAATAGTTCTCTTTTGATCCCTATTAGCATGTTCCTGATATTCTCTTGTTTTCAGATATTGTTTAATATCACGGTACCATGGTTCACCATCTAGTTCTGCTTCAATTGTATTGTAATAACCATGTTGATAGAGAATTTGAATTTCTAATGGTCAATGCAAGTATTACCAGTATATGGAAGCATTGAGGCCAAAGTGGCCAAGGCATCAGCTAATTCATTGTGAAACCTGGGACTGTACCTGAACTCGATGGACTTGAATCTTTTGCTAAGATCTTCCACACATTGTCTATATGGAATGAGCTTGATGTCTCGAGTCTCCCAATCACCTTGAGCCTGCCGAATAAGCAAATCTGAGTCTCCCATCACCAACAGTTCATGCACATTTAGATTTATTGCCATGTTCAGACCCATGATGCAAGCTTCATATTCTGCCGTGTTGTTTGTACAGAAGAAACGAAGTCGCGCCGTAGCTGGGTAATGTTGCCCAGTAGGTGATATAAGAATTGCTCCAATCCCTACGCNATGCCGAATAAGAAAATCGGAATCTCCCATCAACAACAGTTCATGCACATTTAGGTTTATTGCCATGTTCAAACCCATGATGCAAGCTTCATATTCTATCGTGTTGTTTGTACAAAAGAAATGAAGTCGGGTCGTGACAGGGTAATGTTGCCCAGTAGGTGATACAAGAATTGCCCAATTCCTACGCCTTTGATGTTGACATCCCCATCAAAGTATAGTTTCCAAATTTGACTGCCATCTTGGACTACTTCTTCAACTAAATTAACCTCTTCATCTGGGAAGTATGTGTTAAAACATTCATATTCATCATCAACCGAGTTTTCTTCCAGATGATCAGCCAAAGCTTGTGCCTTCATGGCAGTGCGAGTGACACAAACAATATCAAACTCTTTGAGCAATATTTTCCACTTTGCCAATATGCTAGTTGGCATTGGCATCTGAAAAATGTACTTCAGGGGATCCATTCGGGATATGAGGTAAGTTGTATAGGCTAAAAGATAATGCCTAAGCTTCTGGGCGACCCAGGTTAAGGTGCAAGATGTCCTTTCCAAAAGAGTGTATTTTGGCCTCAAAAGTGGTGAAATTTTTGCTCAAATAATATATTGCTCGTTCCTTTTTGTTTGTGGCATCATGTTGACCCAGAACACAGCCAAAGGAACTATCCAATACTGTCAGATACAAAAATAGAGGCCTGCCAGGTTCCGGTGGGACCAAAACAGGGAGATTTGACAAATACTCCTTGATCGCATCAAAAGATTCTTGGTACTCATCTGTCCACTTGATAGCGGCATTCTTTTTCAACAACTTAAAAATGGGCTCACATGTGGTTGTAAGTTACGCAATGAACCTGCTGATGTAGTTTAACTTCCCGAGTAAACTCATGACTTCTGTTTTGTTCTTCGGCGAGGCATCTCTCGAATGGTCTTTATATTGGAGGGATCCAACTCAATGCCTCTTCGGCTAACTATAAAACCCAAAAGCTTCCCAAAAGGAACTCCAAATGCACATTTGGCTGGATTGAGTTTGAGATTATACCTTCGTAGCCTTTCAAAGAACTTTTTCAACTCTTACACATGATCAACTTGTGTTCTGGACTTAATGATCACATCATCAACATACACTTCAATCTTTTGTGCATCATATCATGGAATATGGTAGTCATGGCCCTCATGTAAGTTGCCCCTGCATTTTTCAAACCAAATGGCATGACCCTATAACAATAAGCTCCCCATGGAGTGGTGAAGGCAGTATTTTCTTCATCTTCTTCATCCATAAAAATTTGGTAATATCCGGCATAGCCTCCACAAAAGATTGGATCTCATGTTTAGCACAATTATCAACAAGGATATGAATGTTGGGTAAGGGAAAGTTGTCATCTGGACTTGCTTTGTTTAAATCCATATAGTCAACACAAACTCTGATTTTCTCATCCTTCTTTGGCACCGACACAACATTTTCTAACCATGTAATGTATCGGACGACCCTGATCACATTTGCACTTAGTTGCTTCATGATTTCTTTTTTAATCTTATCACTCATGTATGTCTTAAACTTCCTTTGTTTTTGCTGGATTGGTGGAAAACTAGGATATGTGGGAAGCTTATGAACCACTAAATTGGCACTTAAACCCGTCATGTCATCATACCACCAAGAAAATACATCTTTGTACTCGAACAAAACTTGAATTATGGCATCTCCCGTCTTTTGTTCAGTATGAATGCTTATTTTTGTTTCTCTGGTTTCTTCAGGACTTCCTAGGTTAATTTCCTCAGTTTCATTAAGTTAGGCTTAGGCTTATTCTCAAATTGATTCAATTCCCTTTTTATTTCCTTAAAAGCCTCATCTTTATCATACTCTACTTCTTGATTAATTATTTCGAGATTAGACAACCTTTTTAAGATCTGGGCATGAATTCCGCGTGCATGTCATGTTTTTAAAGCCAGCATTAACTAAATTGAAAATGATGAGAAATTACCAAAATTAGGGAAATCAAAACACAGAATTTTACTATGAAACTGGAACCTCATTTCATTGAATTTGAAAGGATAGAAGGATTAACATCAAATCAAAGCAGTTAAACTAAAATATCTGGATTACAACCCTTAAAATAATCCAAATACATAAAAAGCAGCAAAACATACTACCAAGACTCCTTCCTGATCGGAAGAGGAGTTTCTTCCCAATTGTTGAGCGAGGTATCTGGACCAATCAGCTGAACACTTTCACGGCTAGGGCCCTCACCAACTTTAACCATATTGATCTCGTATAACATATCCTTGAAACCCTGGAAAACTTCATCAATGTCATCATGAGTAGAAGGATTTTGGGCTTCTTCAAATTGTGGCTTGACAAAAGAGTAGGCAATGTGAGGGATTGGTTTGGACAAATTCCAATTTGCGGGCCTTGGCTCTGTCTATGTCAGCTGACGTTGGTTTAAAACCTAAACCAAAGGTATCTTTCATACAAAAATGGAGCAATAGGGTTCACAATTCTCTATAAAGAGGATCCTAATCCTTTTTCCTGGTTCATAGCCGTTCCTCATCATCAGCGAAGCTACCATCATATGTGGCTAACATACGGGGATGCAGAATTGGTTTTCTTTATTCCACTTGGTCCACCTCAAATGCTTGATATATGAGGGATTCACATCTTTCCCTGGCCTCGGTACATGGAATGGACGGGTCTTTATAGACGGATGAGTCGTCCTCCCCATGAACAAAAATTTCTTTCCTATCATACTCGAATTTGACCATTTGATGTAGTATGGATGGTACAGCTCTGGGAATATGGATCCACGGCCTTCCTAGAAGAAAATTATAGGAAATTTTCATATCCAACACTTGAAAGACAATATCAATCGGGCCGATTGTCATGGTGAGTTAAATTTCCCCTATAGTGTCTCTTCTTGAATCATCAAAAGCTCTGATGCTGACATTACTAGTTCAAATTCTGTTAGTGTAAATGTTTAGCTGTTGTAGAGTAGAAAGAGGGCATACATATACACTTGAGCCTCCGTCAATCATGACTCCTTTCACGTAATTCCCTTCACATTTGACCATAAGATGCAAAGCTCTATTGTGCCCAGCCGCTTCCTCGAGCAAATCATCATCGCTGAAAGTAATTCTATTTACTTCAAAGAATCTTTCTGCCATTTTTTCTAGTTGATTCACCGTTGTCTTTTCTGAGACATATGACTCGTTCAGAATTTTGATCAGCACACGGCGATGCTCTTCCGAGTGCAAAAGCAAAGATAACAAAGATATCTGAGGAGGGGTTTTCCTTAGTTGTTCACTGATTGAGTAGTCTTGCTTTTTCATCTTCTTAAGGAATTCCTCCTCATCTTTTTCTGCAACGGGTACCTTCCAGAGCGGTTCAAGACCCACATTTCATCTGCTTCTTCAACTATTTTTTTCCTTTGTATGTCATGAAAGTCTTCTTATAATTTTGGGGAACAGTTTTTGTGTTTGTCACTGGGAGATGTGCAATAAGTCGGATCACAACTGGCTTTGTTATATTTCTCGAACCATTATTCGAATGATCTTTTGAATGCCCCCAAGGATGTGGCCCACCCAATTGAACCTCAACCTTTTTTGTTCTTCCAGGGACATAGATAATCATTTTTTCAGAACCTGCCAAGTTCAAACTAGAACTCGCACCTTTCATAATCAACGATGCCAATTGCGGCAGGCTCACTATCACTTCTGATTCTTTCTGTATGGTTCCAACAGCCATCTCTGTCTTACCAGACTGCTTATAATCCTGATCATCACAAATCATCCCAATAAAATGTGTATTATCATGAGCTGGGGGAGAATTATTTATGATATTAGGAGTATCCTCATTGTTTTCTACCACAATTGTCTTTGCTTCAATCAAATTTTTCAATGGCTTTCTTTAATGTCCAACAATTTTTTGTCCTATGACCTTGGGTGTTATAATGATACTCACATCTTGCATTTGGGTCAAAACCTTTTGAATTTGGATTCACATAACGCTGCATGACAGGTTCAATCAACCTCAATTGCATCAACTTTCAAAATAGGCTTGTATACGATTCTCCAATTAGGGTGAACTCTTTCTTTGAATCCTCCTCTCTCACATATCCTTGTCGGGGATGAGGATTATATGATGCCTTAAAATTCAGGCGAAGGTTACGAGAACCGTGTGGAAGTGGTGCCTGCCATTATTGGTGATTGGGAGGCTTATCATAAGCCTGAGCATTAAACACTGTGTATTTTTGCGGGGGAACTGAGTACCGGGGACCCTGAGGTGGATAGTAATGTTGAGAAGAATTGGATTGTCCTTGTTAGAATTTCAAATAAGAAGGAACTATTCCTCTTTGAACTCCCTTGAACCCAGATGCCATCATGGATCCTTCCTCTTTGTTTTTCCGATTTCTGAAACTGCCTGACCCGCTTTGAATTGCTTGCGTGTCGCCTTAAGGGCTACCTGACTCACAATTTTTCCCGATTTCATGCCATTCTCAACTATTTCACCAATCTTAATTGCCTCAGCGAAAGGCTTACTAATGGCGGTCAACATGTAATGGAGGTAATCATGATCCTGAGCTTGGAGAAAATAGTCAATCATTTCTGCCTCTTTCATTGGTGGTTTGACCCTAGCAGCCCGCTCTCTCCACTTGATTGCATATTCTCTGAAGCTTTCTGTTGGTTTCTTATTTATGTTGATAAGAGAGGAGCGCTATCGAACTATATCAATACTGTACTGAAACTATTGGACAAAATCATGAGTCATGTTGTTCCAAATGTGCCTGTCACGCCCCGAAATCCCACCATCGGGTTGTGATGGCGTCTAACATTGACCCGCTAGACAAGCCAACGTGTACGGTTAAACTAACATGATGAAAACGAATTAACAGAATAAGCTAAAAATAGCTCAGCACTTAACATCGGAAGTAAATAAAGTTTGAAAACTAAGTAATGACAACATAATACAACTTCACAATAATTTCCCAAAACCTGGAGTCACAAACTCACGAACTGTCTATAGGAGTGCTAAATACAAAGTATGAAAGGAAATACATGACTGTCTCTGAAAACTAGAGGAAAAACAAGACAAATATGAAGAACTAAGGATAGGAGAGACGCCAAGGCTCACGAACGCCAGCGGGTATACCTTGAAGCCTCTATGGTGAACTGAAGGACACTCCCACTAGTGATGTCCACTGGGTCCGGCTGCGTAATCTGCACAACATAAAGAAGTGCAGGTGTAGCATCAGTACAACCGACCCCATGTACTGAGTAAGTACCAAGCCTAACCTCGGCGAAGTAGTGACGAGGCTAGGACACAACAAAAAAATGTACCTGTGCAATTCAATAGTATAGTAGAAGCTAAACAAGAATACAATTACGGGGAAGAACATGTTGGGGGTAAGAGATAGCAATTACTTAAATGACAGAAATGAAAATAACAGTCTAAAATATCCAAAAATAATAACGAGAATTGACAACACAAATTAAAAAGTGAAAAGAAACGGCACGGCATGTCCCCGCGTGCATAATAATATAAAATATGGCACGGAATGTCCCCTCGTGCATAAACAACATAAACATGGCACGGAATGTCCCCTCGTGCATAAAACATCACAATCACGGCACGGAATGTCCCCTCGTGCATAACAATATAAAATATGGCACGGAATGTCCCCTCGTGCATAA